>JBBYHQ010133106.1:0-27227 GCA_038382645.1 Spergularia azorica
TTTTTTGGCACTTGAGGTGTGAAATAATGTTTAACTAGTATTAGATAAGGTCTAGAATTAGATTATAGGGGTTTTTTTTCAGAAAAGTGCGCCTCTCGTGCATGAGGCGTGCGCCTTCGCCTCACGCCTTGCACCTCGTCGCATCGGGCCCTCATCGCCTCGGTGCGCCTCGCGCCTCCTTAAACTAAGGTCCAGCAGGGGATATAAGTAGGAAGTGGCTAAGGAAGAGGATAATCATGAAAAGACATCAATTTTGTGTAATTTACATTTGGGACTGAGGAAACCACTCGAAAGCTTCCAATACTATCTTTATTTACCTTGTTCAGCACGCCTTGGACATTTCTCCATAAAATTATTTTAGCACCACTCACTTAAGATTCTGCTACTTTCTTACTTCGAACTTCAACCCACTGGTGTGGCCTACAGTCACCTAGAGTGCAACTATATGCTTAGTCCTTGAAAATTATGCTTCAGATGAGCTACAGAATCAAACTGAACCTCCCTATTACCTAGTCCTTCCTGACTCCTATACTATTCCTTTCAGGCCATAACAGACTATACAGAGCAAGAACCTTTGTTCAAGGAGGTATACCTGGAGTTCTTTGGCTACAGCTACCACCTCATCCAAGTTCTTGTTTGTTTCCTGCAAGAAGCAAAGGTCCAATTATGTTATCACCATTTAAAGGAACATGTAACCCAATAGCCATTCACAGGCCTCATCGGCTCATCAGCAATGCATGACGAAGTTTGGAAAATAAGCAAAAATACATTATAAGCAGAATTAACATCATCATGCCCAGAGCACTATGCAATTATTTCAATTTAAACTAGCTTTACATAGCACGACGATAATGAGCTATCGCAAACAACTCACCTCCAAAGTTTTGCCATCTGGAGCTATATCCCTATCATGGAAGCACCAATAGTCAACTCCAAGCTTGTCAAGGAGCTCAAAGTTAGCTCTCACTGCAGAGGTAAAAAAGCATGATTGTTTAGTTAGACGTAGTTACGCCTAAATTTAGCATCTTGGGCAGATAGAAGAGGCTCAATCTTACTTCTCCTTTTGGCCATGGCCACCGAATTGGTACCATCTTCCCATGGCCAAAATTTTGTAGGGGCACCAAATGGGTCACCTCCAGTTCCACGGAACGTATGCCAAAATGCTATACTGAATCTAAGCCAATCCTGTAAATTTGATCAATAAAGCAATAGTCAGAAGCATGTTTTATAAAACGATTGGTTTGTTTGGTTAAAAGTTAGCTGAATCCAACCTTCATTTTCTTCCCTAGAATCTCTTCTTCAGCATTGTAATATTTGTATGCCAGATGATTCTTGCTTTTAGGCCCCTAACATCATTAGATACAAACAGTATAATCCGTCATTTGTCACTAAACTGTCTTAGCAAATAATCAAAGTTCACTATCACTCTCCTTGTCTGAATTCCGATAATTCATCGCTGTACCTCATACTTAATCTTGGAAATTCCAGGGAAGAATTCCCCCTCCCAATCATCATCACTGCATCCACTGCCCTCAGCAGGACAAGTTGGTGGACCAACTGCCAGCTATATACATTTTCAAACATCGGTGATCAGCTACACTAATTACAAAAAGTAAACATTCATGAGATAACAATGAAGAAGACGAAGCCATTTACCACTATAGAAACACAGAGATTTAAACAACATAGAAGCAAAAGACTCGTCCGAATCCGCATTCTTCTTAGATGCATACACACACTTCTGCAACAAACAAAATCACATCACAAATCTCAGTGAACAATCACATATACCCATAAGAAGGTATTTCGGTTAACAAAAATTTCGAGCAACACAAATTCCTAAATGACCTTAAAGGTACCAGGTAGTAGATTACACTGCTCACATTTAAAAAAATAAAAATAAAAACCCATTCATGATCATTCACAAAACTAATTGAAAATCACGACCTTAGACGATTCACCAACGAAAACACTCAAAACAGCTTTATTGCTATTAACCTTCTTCTATAAGCTACAAAGCACAAAACTCATTATGAAATTGAAGTGATACAGACAGTGACAATGTAAATTAATCAAGTTATAGCCTAAATGAGATAGGAAGCCCAAATGAAGAGAGGGTAATTATTCCACAGCAACAATTCACTCGTGACCCTAAATCCCTAATACAATTCTCATGAAATCTGTGATACCAGTAAATTTACAAGGCAAAATGTTTTTTCTTTTTTTTACTGAATTTACCCAAGCACATGATTCTAAATGATCGATTCATTTCTAAAGGAAAATAATTCTAAACATGCAGATTCAAATACACAGAAAATAATTAGACTGAACTAAAATTTATTTCATCAAATCTAAGATATACCCACATCAAAAATCATCCAAAGTTTACATCTTTAACACTTCTATCACAAGAAACAACAAGAAATGACACATTTGATTGCTTAAAAACCCCATATAATAAACATAATCAAAGAGGAAAAATTACCAATCAATGCAATAGAGATGATCAACAAGAAAAGTGCAATTGAGGTTAAAAAAAAATAAAAATTAGAGAGAGATTAAAAGAGAAAAAAGGGGCTTACAAAAATGGACAGTAAGAGAGTGAAACAGAAAATCCACTATATCAGGCAGAATATTATGAGGTAAAAAAACATTTTATAGCATGCTTTTTTTTTCTTTTCTTTTTTGTTAAGGTTGTTTCTTAGGATGTAAACCAGGTTAGATAAGATCAGCCAGTTAGTACTGTGTGTTTCTGTTATAATTCTACCTCAAAAAAAAAAAAAAAAAAAAAGGGAAAATTACAAGGGAATACTATACAAGTAAAAGAGGATTGAGAAGAATAATCTTAAAGTTTATCCATTTTTGGTCTGCACTATCTGCATTGACGTGGATGATGATAATGATGATGATGATGATGATGATGATGATGATGATTGCTGATTGATGATGTTTTGGATAATTGGATGATGTTTTTTAATTGTTTATTACTCGAATTATTTCAGAGACGATGTTATTAAATGAAAGGAAAATTTGCTCAAAATAACTCAAGTTTCGATCTTTTCAAAATAAATCCAAGCTCGGACCATGTCTTAGACCTCAAGTGTTTTTGTTTCGATTTAAAAAAAAAAAAAAAAAGGTCGGACTTGGCTTATGCTAATCCAACACTGCCATAGACACTTTCAATATTTCCTCGTTCTTTTATGTCATTTTCTTGTTTGGTTGGGGTATATTTAAAGATAATAATAGAATTTGATAGTTTTAATTTGGGTTTATGGATTTGCTACGAATAATTTGTTTATGTCTGCTATATCGTAAAGAAATTTGAGGCAATAATTTTCATCTATTTACCGTTACAAGTAAAGGAATTTAGTTCTAGTTGGAATTGATATTATAGTCAAAGTTCTAGTAGAAAAAATGGGAGAACATGAATCCACGGCAAACATGTTATGAGTCACATGAATTATGCATTTATGTTCGATTTGAGATTGCCCTAAAAAAATCCAAACAACTAATTCTTGAAAAGAGGCATAATTTGCCACTTGATTGAATTGATTGTACGATGATTTTATGATAGGTGTACGAAATGTGATTTGATTTGTAAAGTCTTGTTCAAGCTTCATCCTAAAGTCCAAAATGTGAAAGTAACCACTATCGGCCCTTCAAAGGCATGCCAATGTATGTCACCTACTGTTCAACTCTCACTACTCTTTGGTGTAAACCTTAGCTTCCTAATGACACCAACTAACAGATACAGATAGTCGTGTAGACTGTAGAGACATATTCGTCATCTCGAGAATATGGCGGAAATCAGACACTACCCTACTGACGAAAATTAGAGGCAGAAAATATGCCAAGTCTGGGTTATCGGGTTCTAAGGACTGCCCTTTATAAATGGAGAAACTCTTCAGCATTCAGCAACAAGCACAAACTGAGAGGTCATAGCTTCTTCTGTATAAGACACATTAAGTGTGATCGAACAGGAAAAATTAGTGAATGGCGTATGTGAAGAGTGTAGGGAAGTATCAGCTAGGCAGAACCATAGGGGAAGGAAACTTTGCAAAGGTGAAGCTTGCTAAGAACGTTTCCAATGGACAGATAGTCGCGATCAAAATCATTGACAAGCAGATGGTTTTCAAGAACAAGCTCATGTATCAGGTAACAGTTTCTGTCTTTCTAGCCATCAATATTTTCTAAGTCTGGAAACAGTCTTTCTATGTTTCAACATAAGGGTCACATTATTATATCGTCACGTACTCACGTACAGATTGTGAGAGAGATCAGTGCAATGAAACTCCTTGATCATCCTCACATTGTGCGGATACAAGAGGCAAGTCATACTCTTTCAAATCTTAACACGTACTCACGTACACATTGTCACTGACAGCCTTCTATATTTTCTGCGCGCATCAGTAATTCAGTAGCATAATTCTGTACATGCTGATCACAGGTTATTGGCTCCAAGGCCAATATTTACATCGTCATGGAATATGTAGCAGGAGGACAGCTCTCTGACAAACTGGTACAGGCCACTTCAGTCTCAGAGTTTTTAGCTTATGATAGCAGTTTCCTGAGTACAGTATCTTTGCGTTCATTTATTCCCGTTTTCAAATGACAGTATTATCAGAAGAAGACAAGAGAGGAGGAGGCAAGAAGATACTTCCATCAGTTGATTGATGCCGTTGATTACTGCCATTCTAGAGGTGTATACCATCGAGACTTGAAGGTAACAAAAATACCAGATCACGTAGTAGTGCGTAATTGAACAGTTGTCAGTTCCTGATCTGAATGCTTCCGCTACAGCCAGAAAACCTGCTTCTGGATACCAAAGGAAATCTCAAAGTATCGGATTTTGGGCTCAGCACCTTACAGAAGGTAACATCAACTAAAAAGTGTTTTTGCTTATCATGAACCGTTTATGTTTACCCTACCAGGGTAATGAACTGATGACATTGATAATGATAAATGACATTTTAGTTTTTTTTTTCTTCTGAATGATGGTCACAGCCAGGAAGCTTACTACTGACAGCATGCGGCTCTCCAAGCTATGTTGCACCAGAAGTAAGAGGCAAATTAAATATCATATCTCAGTCAGCTTAAGTGCAGTAAATACCTGAGAATCCTAATTTTAATCTCCCCTTGACCAGCTGCTGAGAAACAAACACTATGATGGCGCAGCTGCAGATGCATGGGCTTGTGGAGTGATTTTATTTGAATTGCTAGCTGGTTATCTACCATTTCAAGACCAGAACCTGTTGAATTTGTACAGGAAGGTAAGGCCTTTGGCGGAAGTACCATGTTTCTATTCCCTCGAAAAAGAAGTAACAAAACACTACTCATTCAACACTTGCGCAACTCCACAGATAGGGAGAGCAGACTATAAGTGTCCTCACTGGTTTACACAAAGCCAGAAGATGCTCATCCAAAGAATCTTCAATCCTATACCCCAAAAGGTAGCATATTTATGAAAATTCATACGACCACCAAAATTTGCTGTCTTGCAGGGTACAATCTGATCAGCTATGTGTAATGTCTTTATAAAGAGAATTAAAATAGCAGAAATTATTGAAGATGAATGGTTTCAGATAGATTATGAACCTGCGGTAGGGGTGAACTTCGAAAGGAAAGACTGCGTATCTGATAATCAGGCAGCTTTTGATTCTTCAGAGGTAATAGTTAACCTCACTTGACAAAAAGTCAGTAGCAAGCGCCAGGAATACAACTAATTGCATACTGACTTGCAGGAAAGGTCAGCAGACAAGATCGATCCTCAAAATCGAGGATTCATCAATGCCTTTGAACTAATTGCAATGGCTCATGACTTTGGTCTGTCAAGTCTATTAAAAGAACAGGCAAGTCTATGAATCAGTTTACCCCCGACATCCTCACAGTCCTGGTTTTAGTTTCCAGCAGTAATGTTTCTAAAACAGGATGACAGCAAGAGGATATTGCTAGGGTCGAGGTATACCATCAATGAAACCATTGAAAAAATAGAGGCAGCTGCAAAAGATGCAAGTCTTTCAGTAGAACGGATGAATAACAGTGTGGTAAGACGTACCATGACCTTCACTTGTGTCCTCTTTTCTGACGTCCAATATTAACTCCCGTTGCATTCCAGATCAAGATGCAACTGACGCTCAAGTCCAAGTGTCGATCATGCTTCAATCTACAGGCGGAGGTGATTGAAGTGGCACCAACAGATTGTATCGTGCAAATATCAAAATCTGCAGGAGCATTGGATATATATCCAGAGGTAAGTCGTTTAGCATTCTAATAATAATTATTTTCCTCCACTACATAACTTCAGAATATTGAATGTTCACTGAACCTGTGAAACAGTTCTGCCGAGGTCTGTCTACATTGCTAACAGGAAACAGCAGACCGTCTGGCAAGGCAGACATCTCAGGTTGATAGTATCATGAGAAAACAAGACGAGTAATGGGAAGTCCGCCTCAGACTAGTATTATTTTAGCAACAACAGTGTAACATCCAAGTCACTGTTTATAGAACTATAACAGTCATGCAGGTGTGGAGTTTCTAACCTCCAACTCTCCAAGGATACTGCCAGAACGGTGAAAGCATGAAGAAAAGTGGGTTTCTGAGGAAGTAGTCTCACTTGATGACAGTCACGAAAGTATTAGGCGCATACATTCTCTCAACTAAGAGGATGCCAGCGAAATATCCAGCTCGAGTCTTTTGAGATTCACCAAATGAAGTCAAATTCACGGTGCCCTGGCTTTCCAACAAGTTTCTTCCTCCAGTTTAAAGAACGAACTCTCTTCTTGCAGAGATGAATACCATGGACGAGTTTGTTTAGGGCCTAAACACAGTGCCATGTACTACAATGTAAAACCTCGGGGATATCAGGTGTATCCCCTGCCCTCTCACCTCTATATGCCTCTCAAAAAACATTGTAGGTGGAGCGACTAGTGTAAGTTTCAATTCAGCCAAAATTTATGCTACTCATAACAACATTCTGAGCAGTGCGGATGTCATAACTGTAGCAACTTTCAGGTGGATATGGCTGGAAAACCAGCACAGGTACAGGCATTTGGAAGTGCAAAATATCATGTAATGGATCTATACAGGAGCAAAGATCTTTCCATTAGAATACGAATTTTATAAAGTAAAATTAAGTCAAATACGGAAAAGAACAATCACACTTGCTTACAAATGTAACCAACAGCCATACATACATGAACAAAATCATCTGAGCAAGTTACACCAGGAAGTTGTCGATCATATGATATATTACATCTTCACCATCAGAATTCAGCCAGTAGCTCTTCACCTAAGGATAATTTAAGATGTTAAACTATCAGTCAATATGCTCCTCAGATTGGCAGAGTTGGCAAAAGCCACAAAGAAAGCAAATAAATTGTATATATGAGTATCTGTATATTAACGCGTATACCATGGGAAAAAAGGTCGGCAGATGAATGCACATGTTTCTTCTAAATAACTAGACACAAGTTCCCCTTTCATAGAATCATACCCAGGATTCAAGAATCCAGCTTCTGACCATTGACATGGTACATAAAAGTAGAGACCTGATTCACGTATCCAAGGTGGGGCCATATATATTTCTAAGTTGCAAATTCATGTTCCAGTTAAAGGTCAGAGTACCACAAATACACGCCCCCTCTGCATTAAGCCTGTGGTTCGATCATTATACACTCTGAGAGATC
This sequence comes from Spergularia azorica, assembly GCA_038382645.1. Classification (NCBI taxonomy): domain Eukaryota; kingdom Viridiplantae; phylum Streptophyta; class Magnoliopsida; order Caryophyllales; family Caryophyllaceae; genus Spergularia; species Spergularia azorica. The sequence continues at coordinate 7,686 of JBBYHQ010133106.1, forward strand.
CACCAAGTGTATCGTATTTCGCCTTATTATTTTTACAGAAGCTTACCAGTGCTTTCAAAACTAAAGCTTAATACAAACTACACATCAATGATAAGGCAGCATATTGTAAAAGAATATCTTGCCTGAATGGTATTGTGAGCAATATATCGCTGTCTGCTTTTGTGGAAGCTTACATCGACACGTTCCCAAGATACCTGATTAAGACCTCGAATCATCTCCTCTGCAAAGGAGGGCATATGTTTCTTTCAGACACATACAAAAGAGCAGAGAGAGATAAGCGTGACAAATGTAGTAATTTGTATGACAATTGAAAGCCATATTGTAAACTATGATGGTCATGCATTCTACTCACTCTAGGCCTCTGGGCATCATAACCTCAAAAGAACATCAGCAAACAAACCAGCAAGCATCCTAAAAACCAAAGGAGAAAGCACACCTTCATAGTCGTCATGTATTTGATTTTCAATATCTGAAGAGGCTTTATGTTGAGAAGCTTCCTGAGTATCGCGCTCAGTGTAAACAATATGAGGGTACTTGTCAACTTTTGCTAGTAAATTTGCCTGAAGTAGAAGGCAGCAATGAGAAGAATTCTTTATTTATTTATAGACTCCCTTAGTACCTGTGGAGAATATAACATCTGAGTCGTGCAATATAATCAAAATAAGGACAGAGTCACCTTAGGCAATTCATGCCTCCTACGGATGGAAGACGTGCTCCATCCAACAACTTCTTGATATTCAGTTAAGATCAACGTTACCTTAAGAACAACCGAAAGCCCTAAAGGCCACTGTATGCACACACAAAAAAAAAAAAAAATGATAGAAGAGGATACGGTCAAAATTTGAATTTGCATAAGCTACACGCCGCTTGAAACAGCGTAAAGCAGATCTGCAAAAGGTCCAACATATTTTGTTACTGTCGAAGACCAAAACTCGAAGTAACTGAAAAAGACCAAAAAGATAAAAGTATACTAACATAAATTTTAGTTCGTATGAATCAGACACCATTCTAAGAAGAAGAGGAGGCCTGCCCTCGTCATCATCCGTTAGAAAGAGATGCTTCCCAGATCTTCCAGCAATCAGATGTGCAGTTTGTGAAGCTTGCTTTTCCAAGAAAGGAACACCACAAAGGAAGGGCAGCTGTGAATAATACAGGACGATGAGAATAGTGAAACAGTGTTGTTAGTAAGACTCTAATGCATATAGAAATACCAACAAAACAGGACGACGAGAAGAGTAAAAAAGCGTTGTTAGCAAGACTCTGATGCTTGTGGAAATACCGATAAACCTTTTTATAACTTCCGATGCCAGGTGCCACAGTCCATCCCATAAATAGACCAATCATATCATTGCTACAACCCAAAGTGTCCTATAAAGGGACTTTGATGTGCACTGTGCTATACTAATATGATTTAGAAAGAAGAAACAGTAGATCAACTCTCATAAAATTTATAATTTGGATACATTGTCATGCTTGAGGATGATCAAACAGCTGTGTTAGATAGTTCACTTATAGAGTTGATGTCGTCTAGCTTGCACAACTTATATTTCAAACATCATAAGAGCTGGTATAGCATCTGGTTTAATAATCCTTACTTTGTACATTATATGAAGCTATTAGCAAGAGTACTAGAGCAAGAGTCAGGCTCAAGTAAAGAAATATTATCATGTAGATTACAATGAAACGTTCCGAGGTCCAAGATCAATGTATTCTCCAGGGTTTGCGCAGATATGTGAGGTCAATTGAACAATCCAAATAATCTAGCTAATTGAAAATTACAATCACCTCTTTAAACGTATTCACCAATTCAACAAGACATGAAACAAGCCTACTTTGCACTTTAATGTAAACAAAATTCTTTACATGTACATTCTCAGACAGCAGATTTCATTCTCAAGAGGACTGAAATTGATCTAGAAAGCAAAAGGGGATAGGCAATGATATCGTATCTGACATGCAAAGCATACACCACCAAAAGATTAGGATAAGCCTAAAATAACTGAGTCAAAAGAGATGAAAATCATGCTTGGCGATGATTGTATTGTATCGCCAGGAAAGAGCCTCTCATAGGATACTATTTAAATATATCTTTTGGTGGTCTATGCTTTGCATGTCAGATATGATACTATTTTGTTGGGAAATCTAGTGCTAACACGCAGACAAAATAGAGGAAAAGTGCAAGATAACGGTTTTGGAGTGGTTGGGCGTAAGCCTAATTCACAACACAACTCTACTATAAAAGTAGTCTCACAAGTACAAGTTTAAGGCAAAGTTGACGACCCTCACACAATGACCGACCTACAAACCCGAGTATACCCTCTCCCTCTAGGAAACTTTGATGGAGAAACCTCAAAAAACACTCTTACTATCTTGTGGCTACTCTTTTTATATCTCAACACAACTCAAAGCCCCTATTTGTAAGACTAAGCTAGTTCTAGAGTCTTCTGCGAGTACAAGATCTAGGATTCTCCATGCATTTACACAACTAATTCGTCTAAATGCATGTTTTTTGATATTCAAGTAATTCATTTTAATTAGGAATTCAAAGAGTCTTCAACAGTAATTTTAAAAAACTTCAAAAAACATCGCAGCATTGGAGGCCAGAGAGAGGAAAATAGCAAACATGTTTCTCAAACTATAAGAATCAAACGTGAAAGAAAAGTTTAAGATGAAACACTATAAAAAAAATGAAGCTAATAATGTGCACCTGTTTGTGCCCTCGTGAACCCAGATGTGGAGTTGCAACAGTAATGAAGTTCATGGGTTTTAGTCCACCAATACTACCCTCACAATCTTCTCGAACCCATTCCACCGTACAATTTATATTCTCTTCTCCAAACCCGTTTGTCCTGGCAAACAAAGGACCTGACTTTTCCAAAGGTTCATATAGCTTTCCAATAGCATATCTCGCAACAAGTCCTCCTAGAGAGTGAGCGATGAAAGATATCTTCTCCAGCCCAGGTCTATGGTTGATAACAGTCAATACCTGCAGAACGTGTGGACGCCATCAGAAGTCCTGTAAGGAGTACCATTTATCAAAACAATCTCATTCCATTCAGCAGAGAGAGATAAAGACAAGTCAAATATAAGGATGAAACATCAATTACCCAAATACCTCATCTGCAAGCCTTTCACCCATCAAGTCAACACCATCAAATGTCAATTTAGCTGTGTTGCATTTACTTCCTGCAAGCAAGAGAGTATTTTATTCATCTTTACTACATAGAAAATATGTAATTGTAACAGTAATCCGTCTAAATCAAAATGGAAGCTTTTTAAAGAATAATGAAACATGAGAAAGATGGAAAGTCAGGCACCGAAACTTCTAGCCACTAACGACAAGTTTGACAGCTATACGTGGAAGTTAACCAATCTTGATAATGAGATTTACAAGCTTTTAAGTATGCCCTGTACTGTTTTGATGAATGTTTGTCCCCCTTGCACTAAGCCTTTCTAATAAAAAGCGAATAGCGAGAACTCATCGAGTGAAATTGGACTCATACAAAGCATGTGCAAAAAGAATTAAACAAGAAACGATATAAAAACCAACAATATCGATTAAACGGACCAAAAGAAAAAGAACTTACGATGCACCATGACTTTGTCCGGGAAGTTTTTGACAAACTGATCAGAAGCAAATTTCCAGTCTGAAGAGCTAGATTAAGCAAAGTATTAAGTACAAGTCAACGTTGTTTCTTCATTCAAGTTAGTGTACATAGAATGATAACAAACAAAACAGACAATTTCAAATAAAAAGGTATACAAACAAAATAGACGACTTCAAGTCAGAAGGTATATATTTAAAACACAGACATCACATTCTCATGTATACAAAAGAAAGGCCAGGTAGAATAGACGATACAGCAAATGTCACTAAATTCTCAGTCACCCAAAAGAGCCGTATGATAACGATAAAAGCTCTTTTCAGGAAACACATTAACGAATAGCATAAAGCTACTAAATAAACAAGAAGGGGTACACATATGCTTCCAAAAGGATGAAGGATACCATCAACACTCTCAAGTAAAAGTGTTGCTACCACTCCTCTAAAATAAAAGGTGCAGTTAATCAGTGAATAATAAACCTACAGGTATGAATGTTTATAGCAGGGTCCTTGCTGACCAAAATCCCCTCCCCACCCCATCCTATCCATAAGTCGAAACGAAAATACAGACCGAAAATATTGCCAGAAGCACGGAAAATTTGAAAAGGTCTCCCTTCAATTGATTGCACCATAAAACCACAAATATGATGTTACACATAGATTTGGCAAGGGACAGCAGCATCTGGAACAAAAGATATCGAAGACCTCAATCATCTACATTTGGTAACAACTAATCACTGCTCACTACAGAAACACTACACCCATATCCTATCACAGCATTGATGCAGTCACTCCACAAAAAACTAATGCCAGGGAGGCCTTTAGGGACCAGTGAGACAAATGCAACCTTATTCCTCTGAATACATGAAAGCCATTGCTCTGAACACACGAAGGTTATTCCTCTAGCTCTTCAACTTAAGCTCGTGTTTCTTCCCAGTCTAAAGTAGACGTACCACCCATTGCAGAAATTTTCTTTGAATTCCACTTTAACAACTTTGTAGATGTTGATTACTTCACCTTTTTTTTTTTACCAATAATATAACCCTATGGATCCAAAACTCTGACCAAACTTAGTAAGCTCAATTTTCATAAGGGAGACAGTTCTTTTACATTCTATCACAGTCATCCACTCTATTCATGTCAGCTAAGTTCCAATGAGTAATACTAATTGATCATACTTCCAATGACCAGCATAACTATATGTTACACAAGAGCCTTCCTATAACATAACATCAAACCAAAGGGGACGCCAACTAAGTCCGAATGTTACTTTGCTACTCAAATTACACAATTTTTTTAAGGAACTAGCATTCTCATCTTGCTCCAAACAATCCATATCTAAAAAACTTCACCTTTCATGTGCAACTTTGGTTTAACAATCTCCATACAAGAAAAACACTCAAATGAACCAAACAAAGCCATAATCTACTTGATAAGCAATCGTAAAAACGCTTTACCCAAGTGGTAAACATTTTAAACAATGTTTGGGTTATCCCGGGTTCAAATCCTCATATCCCCGCCCCCGGCCAGCATTAAACATTAGTTGCTCGTCTATGTACCCAAAAAAAAAAACAATAAAGAAAGAGAAAACTACCTTCCAATAAGACCATTAACCATGATGACAAGATGCTGAGGGTTAACCTTAGCTTGAGCCATAGCAGCATCCATAACATCCTGACCACCAGCAACATTCTCAGTCTCCACCTTTTTCCCAAGCTCCTGCTGTTTCTCTCTCCAATTTCCCAAACACCCAAACCCTATCTTTGCCCTTCTAAACAACTCCATCCCACTAATATTTGTTATATTTCTGCTGTCAAAACCCACTTTTTCAGGCTTGTTTTGCCAAGAACAGTAGTGCTTTTGAACAGGAAATTGAAGTGTGGTTTTCTGGGAATTTGATGGGTTCAATTTGATGAGTGCAGAATTTGGCAAGATCATGAGAAAAATGATTAGGGAATTTAATAAGGGTTCATTTGTTTAGTACTCAACTTCTTTGTTAAGTTACTTTTTAGGCAATGTTTTTAAAGATTTGCTGATGATTCCTGAGAAATGGGGGAATGATTTTCAAAGAGGAAAGAAAACGTGGGGGTTTTTACTGATATGGAGTATGTCGGCTATAGCGGGGAGTACTAGAGTGGAGTCAAGGAGAAGTTTTGCAGGCAACCTTTGCTGGGGATGTTGATCAGTTTTGCTTGCTTTGTTTCTGTAGATGCTTGCCTTTGTGGACTCTGGTCGGAGTCTCCACTTCCAAACATGTACGGTGGTGTTTTGGGGTGTAAATGATCGAACCAAGCCCGAGCTTGTAGTGTTTGGGCTCTGCTCGATATTGTCATTTCGGAGCTCGGGCTCGGAGCTTGGCAAACTCGTCAATACCAAGCTCGGGCTTGTGTTCGGGCTCGGGACCGTGCTCATTTTTCTTTGCTTTTGATGTCCTTTGACTAGTAAGAGTTAAAATACGAACACTCATATGCTAACAAAAATTATGTCCGATATTGTTTTTGTGTTTCTATATTTATTGATAGTCATTCACCAAATGGAAATTATTGAACATGATGAACTATTTCAATACTAATCGCTACTTTTCCGTTGGCTAATATTAATATTAACAATCTTCATAATTATATTTACTATAAATATATAATCATGTATTTCTAAAAAATATTTTTCTATTATTTTAAGTAAGAACGAGCTTTCGAGCTTTAATGAGTCGAGCACCATGGAGCTCAGGCTTTGCTCGTTTCCACCCGAACTCGTCTTGGGCTCGGTCAAACTGAGTATGAGCCGAGATTTGACCGAACTAAACCTGAGGGCTTGACGAGCAGTCTTAGTTTGTTACACCCCTAGTGGTGTTGAACAAATTCGATTATATTAGAAAGGATTTATGGTTTCGATTCTTAATATTGCGCGAAAGTTTTTTGAAACAAATGGATATGTGCTTTGAAAAGATTATATACTTATATAGTTTGATACTCAAAACATGACCTTGGTGGTGGCGAAAGAGAAAGTAAACAACAGCTCCGAAAAGTGGCTCCCCACCGTAGGTGACCAGGTTGAGAATTTAATACGATGCGAACAAAAAGAATTGAGCCACGAGTGTCCAGAGAGGTTAGATGTTGGTGGTTCAAAATGAAAAAGAAATGAAAAAAAAGGGACTACATATAAGAAGCAAATGCTCGAACACTAATGTTATTATTCATACTCTAACAACAAGTTGACCCAACAAATAAAAAATTAACCCGGCACAAAACTTGAATCCTCATATCCCTTACCCTCGGACCATGAGCTGCTAGTTGCCCGTGAACCCCTACTATAATTAGGGCTATCTTTATGTTTAGTGCCTTAATATATCAATTATCATGGCCCGTGTTTAATAATTCTAGAAGAATAAACTCACATGGCAACATATAATTCATCAAAAGACAAATCACAAATGAGTGAAATGACAAAACATGATCTGTACTTTGATTTATGTCTTGCTCTCTGTTATACTACTCCTTCCTGATTCCTAGCTAAATCCTTAAACAATACAGTACTTTGTTTGGACTCCAAGAAACGAACCCTAAACTAACCTTTAGTTTTTAAAAATCTAGTCTATTAGATTATTGTAAGCAAGATTAGTGTTGATTAAGTTTGGGAAAAGAAGAAGACAAAATATAAATCTGGCATTTACTTAGAAGTTCGGTCCAGGTCAGTATAACATGCCAAGATTCATCAGAAGACTCATACATACCCTGACTAGGTGACTACCAAAACATAGAACAACTATTGATCGATATACAACGGTTACAAAACATATGTTTTAAGGATAATGTTATGTTTGGCCTGAATTGTAAGGAGTAACGTTTTCGTTTGTAGATAGCTTATTACATTCATTCCGTCTTACTAGTTTAGAAAGTTACATACCTTTAGAACCATATTCTCAAGGATATACATCATATGGACTAACAGAAACTTCACTTTCAAGGCAACATCAACACCACATTTTTTCATCCAGCCCGTGAACTCCCTTTGAATTTTTTCTTCTCCACATACAACCCTTCACATCAATCATTTAAATCCAAATAAATCATACAATATGCTACTAGCTATAACTCTATATAAACACACTTCATCTTTCATTTCTTTGAACAACACAAACTCATCAAATATTAATTTTTTCCAACCTTTATGTTATTGTCACATAGTATATAATTCCATAACAAAAAAAGAAAAAAAAGAAGCCATGGAACAACATTACTATTATTCTTATTACACACTATTCCTCTCATTTTCCACCTTAATAATCCTCTCATTTTCCACAATAGAAACCACAACCACATTACTAACACCAATGTCACCTAGTCTTAACTACAAAGATGTTTACAACATTTCTAAGCAAATATGTTGGGGTTGCCTAGGTGAGTCCCTAGAGTTCCTAACGTACCACAACTTGGTTCGAGCCAAGAAGTTCGAGTTACCCCTCGTTTACGACACACAACTCGAAAAGTACGCAAAATGGTGGGCAGGGGAGAGGAGCCAAGACTGCGCCCTCCAGCACTCGTTTCCTGAGGGCGGGTTCGAGCTAGGGGAGAACATTTTTTGGGGGAGTGGCACGACATGGAGGCCTAGAGATGCAGTGAATGATTGGGCTGATGAGCAGAAATATTATGATTATAACTCTAATAGTTGTGAGGATGGCCAAATGTGTGGGCATTATACACAAATCGTATGGAGTAAGACTAGGAAAGTTGGGTGTGCTAGAGTTATTTGTGAAGATGGTGATGTGTTTATGACTTGTAATTATTACCCCCCTGGTAATTATGTGGGTGAACGACCTTATTGATCATTCAACTTGGTTTGGATGTCTAGCCTAAGCCTCTATATATTGTACATTATTTTTGAGGGCACATGGATGAGCTGCGTAACCGTAACGCAATTGCAACCATCCGAGTTTGAATTCTATAGATGCAACACGAGTGTACGCTTTTTTTTATTTAGGCCGAATTGAGCCTGTTCTCATATGCATATTTTGATATTTCTCATGAATTACTTAGATATAATTTGGAGTATGCACATCATTAACAGATTCTATGATGCGTCAAGTAGAAATAGTTAGTTATTGTACATTTGTACTGTGTCTCTATTAATCATTGACGACAAACAAACAAAAATCATAATTATCATGCCCCTAATCTAATATGATCACAAAGTTGGACTACGACAAAATCATATATGTCGTCGATAGAGAAGGGAAATAAACCTTGAGATCACCCTCCAACATAATAGAGGCCACAAGATTACTTTATTTTGCCAAGTAAACCTACATAACGTACTTTTGACAGTCTCTATATATATCGTGCGTTTGATTTACTCTCATATACAGAGTACTCCATATCAAACCAAACATTAACGATTCCAATAAAAATCGAAATGTTTCTATATGACGATAGTACCATACCAAGTAATAATACTAGCCCAAAATTAGTAGGGCCATTGTCCAATATAATTGCTCGGTGGATCGTATCGTAATTGCAAGTGATGACAATGCCCAGCCCACAATAACAAATGGCCTTAGCTAACACAACCAAGTCTTTTGGTACTACTCCAAACAATTTGGGTATAATGACCACAATCCTGCCCATATCCACAAGAGTTAGAGTAATAGTTGTACCGCCTTTTCTCAAAAACCCAAGTTCGCACTGCGAAATCTGGCGAGTACCCTGCATCCCTACCCCAACAAATGTTCTCCCCACAAGAGCCATTAGAGTGCCAAGATGCGCGATCGCCGCACCTTTGGTTAGCCCATTTGTGGGCATAGGCAGCCAATTTGCTGTCCCAAGCCAATGGGGGCCTCGCCTTGTTTTGGCAAATTTCGCCCGGGCGTAACGCAGTAGGTGTATAGGTTCTTGTAAGCAAGAGGAGGAGAGGAAATTAAAACACAATTTTGTAGGACATTGTGTTTCACCTTTTGGATTCATGTATTGTCAGGATGGTTTAGATTGCTTATTATATACTCCACATACAAAGGCTAATTGAATAAAAGCCGTAAATTTTCAAAGTTTGCAATTGCATGTACGTGGAACTTTTGAAATACTAGCTACCCAATGTAACAACCTATTCATACTTCGTTTTGTGTATATATGCATATACCGATCGATTTAGAAGTATAAGGGTGTATATATAAAAAGTCGCTAGGAAATGATCTCGAAATAAAAGGAACATTTGTCGCTCTATATAGGAGGTCTAGTTCATATTATTGAGGAAGGAAAATCAAATATGGAAAGGAATCCCGCAGATTGCTCGCACAATCAACGACCAACCCATGAACATATATCACGGCTTAATCAAGGATAATATCCTCCTGTACACACTTGATTATTATTCTTTACCTTTTGTAATTAGTTATTTTAGTATGTAATTGATCCCTTGCATTCTTTCCCTAAGTACTAGGTTAGATTAGTTCTACTGCTCTTCTCGTGTACTATATAAACACTTCTCTGTACAATCAATGAAACAATTAATTCTATTCATTCTAATTATTTACACATATAACAAAACATACTATATATTTTTCTTAAACGAGAAAATAGAAATGGTTAACTTGTAAGGAAAATGACTTTTAGACGGACCTAAATACATTTTGATTGTAATAATCCGCAATGCATCTCCGAAATCGATAACTATAATTTCGAGTAATGCGAGCATAACATATAGAACCCTGCCAAGCAAGATAGATAATATGAACGTTGGAGTAATCTTCAAGTTAAGCCACCGAGGAGTATATATTAAAGTATGAACATATTATAATAATTATCATGGCATACGCTAATACGCGTTTTATGAGCAGAACCGAAAAGAATAATTCTACATCAGGATGAACTACCGGCCGGTTGCTTGGTCCACCAGCTGAAATCTTAATGATATCGTATTAAGTTCATGTATACAAAAGATGCTTAACTATTAACTATTGTATATATGTATACTAATTATTTTGGTTTCTTAATAAATTATAAAGTGCAAATGTTAATACAACTAATCTACGAAGGAAGGATGGGTTGATGCATGCCAGACGGCGCAATCATCGTCTCACTTAAATAAGGAAGAAAATGAGTTTTTAATATGAGTCATTGGGACATACGTTAGAAAAACCGTTATGATTATACGAATTAATACCTAATGTTAATCCATGATACCCCGTAATATTAATCATTAAGCTAGATTTCCATCTCATTTTCGTTTCAGTTTGACTTCTTGTTTTTCATTTTTCTAAAGAAAGTTTGACTTATTGTTCACTTTGGCAATTAGTCGACGATATATACAAGTGATTGCGCATTATTTGTTCCTCATCATGAAGATGAGTTTGACAAAGTTTAGGAAAAACATCAATCTAGGAAAGGAAGGAAACTTTAACTTAAAGCAACTGATGGAAATGAGATTGTCATCAAACGCAACAATTCACGGCGATCAATCATCATGAGTAATGTCACCGATCTTTACACTCGGCTTCTCTCGCTGGCTTGCTATTTTCCACGACGATGAGTTTTCTCGTCTTATATAATAATGTTACTCGGATGTAGTGTGAACTAAATTCAACAATATCAACATGTAAGAAATTTAAGACATAATTAAGAGTCTAGATTTATAAATTCAACTGTTGCAAAAAGAACCATGTTTAGTACATATCTTGATGTTGATCTAGTCGTTCGTGTGAAACATAAAATGTCTATTACTTTTCCACATATACGGGGAATATGAACTCTCATAGATTAAAAGTCCAGTCATGTTGTGTTATTTGGATCGCAATATATATACTGTATCATATATTCTCCGAGAAGTCATCTACGGAAATGGTATAAGCACAAAAATTCGTCGTAATATCGAGAGCAAAGACAACAAATCAAACTAATACATACGTTGCAAATTATGAAACTATAAGGATCAATCGCATGAATACATAACCACGAAAGAATGATAAAAGCACTTTTATTATTGGAAAACTTACAAAAAGTTAACATTTTTCTTGAAATTAATTACCTCGCACATTAACAATCAAAATGTTAACATTTGCCCATAAAAAAAAAAAAATGTAATCGTATGAAGCTCTAATCACCTTGCAATAATGCTTGACCCAAAACTTCATCAAAAGAATAAAAATTAATCGTATAGTAAAACTTAAAATGTTATACACGTAACAATTTTTCCATCCCAAACAATTTTGACAAATATTAGGAGACCGAATATTTATCCAAAGTAGAAAATATTAAGAAATGAAATAAACGGATGAAGTAACATTTTAGTACGGTCTCTCCCCAACGTAATTACCGGGAGGATAATACTCGCAAATGAAAAGAACACCAGCACCCTTAGCACAAACCACCCTAGCACACCCAACTCTCCTAGTATTCCTCCACACCATCTGCTTATAATGGCCACAATCCCAGGTTGTACAGCGGTTGGTGCGGCGGTTATAATACCGCTTCTCGGAAAGCCACCCGTACGTGGCGTGAGCCGGAGTCCACCTCTGTCCGGACCCCCAAAAGATGTTTTCACCGTAGGGTCCGGTCGAGTGAACCATTGAACAATCACGTGACCTTTTGTATCCGTACCATTGGGCATACCCGGCTAGCTTTCTGTCCCACACCAGTGGCCGAACCCCAACCTGCATTCGGGCTCGGTTGTGTGGGGTTAGCCATTGGCTAATACTAGCCTCAGCTGCACCAAGGATGAAGGGTAGCAAACAAACTAGAGTTGCAATAATGTAGGATGTTTTCATTTTACGCTACTCTTTTTTTCTTCCGAGGTAATTGCTTGTGGTTTATATAAGAGACGTTTCAACTAATTAAGCTAGTACTTCTTTTTTGTTTTTTTGTTTTTTTTTTTTTTTCCAGGGAATAGTTAGTGGTTGGTGGTAATGTTGGTTCACCATTGACTAATATGTGATTACCACTCTTTCGTAGAAATTAAAGATTTAATCATTTGATTGATTATTATTAATGATCATTTGGGTTCGCACTATCTAACTTAAGTCCAGATTCGCGGTTTTATTAGACATTTATCATTCGATGGATTGTCAATGGTTTAGTTTGCGTGCAATATCTGGTTTAATTTGGTATATGGATTTGAATCGGGTATGATCATAAAGGGAATTGAAGCAAATTTTCTCTCGTATGTGAGTTTGACATTGCTGCATTTTCGGGACTCAACTTAATTATTCTATGACTAAATCGATTTAGTATTGTCTCGACCCGACCGGTTGTCATTGACGGATTGTTAATGTAGTATTATACTCATCGGAGGGGAAATCATATATGTTTTATGTCGCTTATCAAAGAACTGATCCGTACTTTTGAAAGATTTTCGAGGATTTTAATTGGCCGGCATTACAGTTGGTACGACGGAGATGGCATAAAATGAAATATAATACTGGCTCATCAGCTTCTTTAGTCAAAATGACTGAATAAGATAATGCAAGCTGTGTTTAATTATTCGTGGAGTTTTTCCTCAGATAATCCTTATGAACTCTGCTATACGAGCTCTAATTTCTAGATTTAGAGAAGCATATAAATATAAATATAAATATAAATATAAATATATATATATATATATATCGGAAATCAGACGAGGTTTACTACTGTAGGTTATGTTCTTTCAACTTAAAATGTGATTAGTCCGAATTTAGATTCAATTGATCAAATCTTAGCTTAATTAATAAATGTGGAGAATATCCAATTATCTTCACCAATTGAGCAACAATAGGGAGTAATTAGGACCATGTTTAATTAAACCACGCCTAGTAATAATTCTGAGGTTGACACAATGTAATAGTAACTGTAACATACTAGATAGCTAGCTAGTAATTTGATTGAGTTTGTCCATATTGCAACACTGGTTTATTTAGAAAGTCGATCTTAACGATAATTTTTTAAAACGATTGGAATTTGATGAATTCGTTTATTTCATAAGCTAAATAGTAATAACCAAAACCTTGATATATACGAGTATTAATGTATGTCCAGAGTAAATTAATCATCATACAAAGGCCAAAATTACTATCACCTAAGTTTCTAATAATTGTGAAAATTTGATTACAAGTTTCATTCATCACCTCTTGACTTGTGTCAAAATTTGACCTTTTAGTGATCGTTGCCATGAGGATCAGACTAATCATAGCGAATTATTTGTGGCTTTTGCGTCTATTTTGTCGATGATGGTCGTGTAAAAAAAAAACCACCACTTGAATAAGATGAATTGTTATACACTTGTATTAGATGAGTGTCTCTACGTCTATTTTCCCTATTAATTACGTGATTTACGTCTCGCTAGCTACCCTAATAATGACGATATTCATGCGAATGTTATTACCAACGTCGTTAGTGAAAAGAAAACCACTACTATGATACTATCGGTCGATGGACACGCCTACTATATATGGAGTAGGAATCATTTCTACTTTTCTACTAATTTATTTTCGTTTTCTAAACATAATCGTACGTGCTTAATGTATGTTAAAGCACGATCGGGCCTGGGCCGCACCCGCACGAAGGAGAGAGAGAGTCTGCTTCATAAACCCAAGGTGGTTCCATCCTAAAACCAATTGACAATAGGTGGAGTAACTCATTGATTTATAAACATATCAACTCTCTCATCTTCGTTCAATGTGAGACACTCACATGTGGTATTCACTTCAACAATGTATTCATCATGATTTTCAACAATACCGATTACTGAGAAAACCTCAAAACCTTATTACACTTGTTGGTTTTCAAGTCCGAGCCATGCATATGGATCAGATTTACGACACGAGCAATTATTATACGTACTCCTATATTTTGAGCTAAATCTTATTGTTAAAAGGACGTTGTGGTAGTGGACTTGTACGTTGTTGAACCAATAAACTGCAACCATATTATTGATAGGTCGTTGATGTCGATCGGACTCGAGGACTACACCACAAGTACGTACACAAGCAAGAGCTAGTCCCCTGATTTTGTGAATTTGGTCCGCACTCCTTATTACCAACTTATTGTGATTCGTGAATACTTAATTAGCTCGTAACATGTAAAATTATTGCATGATTTTTTCAAATAAAAATGCACGATGTCTTCCTATGAATAATAACTAATTACTCCGTAATTGCACACATATATTGTACACGAATAAGTATTGCTCGAAAAACTCCGACAATTAACCGAAAATGTGCCAGTTATCGAATATAAAGTGGTAACAAAAAGTAATTAATTACATATTTGGCCTCCTCCAAATCTCACAAAAATACCGTAAGCAACACCAAGATTATTAGAGGTAAAAAAAAATATCGAATTTGCTAACAAAAGCTCAAACAAAATTAGTGTAAAAAATAAATAATGAAGGGGCCACCAAAAAAATTAAAAGAATGTAACTTGTAATAATATATGGTTAGCATACAAATTAGTAAGGTTTTTCGCCGTTAAAATTACCAGGAGGATTATACTCGCAAATATAAAGAGCACCACGACTCCCGGCACAAACAACCTTAGCACATCCAACTTTGGTACTCTTTTTCCACACAAGTTGTGTATAATGCCCACAATCCTTCCCAGCACAACAAGCGTTGGTACGAACATTGTACCAACGCTTTTCGGACACCCACCCGGCCACGGCCTGACGAGGGGCCGTGGCCCGGCTAGAACTCCAGTAGATGTTCTCGCCATAGGGTGAGGTCGAGTGGATCAATGCACAATCGTTCTTTCTCTTGTTCCCGTACGACTTGGCAAACTTGGCTAACCTGTTGTCCCATCTTAGTGGGGGTACCCCTACGGCTTTTCGGGCTTTGTTGTGTGGGGCTAGCCATTGGCTAGGACCTGGCTCAGCTGCCCCAAATATTATGGGCATGAACATAAGGAAGATGATTTTAGTTAGGAAATTCATGCTTTTTTGGGGGTGGTTTTTGGTTTAATAACAATTGAACATGCCCAATTTTTTTGGGTTTGTGTCCTATGCGCTTAAGTAGTACATGGTTTTTCAGGTAGATAGGTAGGTGATGATTATATATAAGAAAGGCAAATGAATAATTGAAAACATGGCTTTTCGATTTGTTTACTAGTTCTGTCTTTTGGTCTAGACGGTTCGTAGCACTAATTAGTGGGGGACAAATATGAGGATCAGGTATGTGATGAAAAGTATTTTTTTGGCCATTTTGTCTAAAAGATTTTGTATAATTTGATTATTGGGATCAATAATCCGAACTTAATTGATCGAGTCATGTAGGATTACATAGAACGATAAAACTCTTCTTCATTTTTAATTTTAACACTCTGCATTCCTATAGCTCAAACTCAAAACTAGTTAAAATGGTTGAATTTTGTGTCAGTTCGACCAAATACTCATGGATAACGATAAGTGGTTCTTTATTAGATTAGGGATTTAAGATATAACTATATTAGAAATAGAAAGGTCCTAGGCAGGCATGTATCGCCGGCTTACAAGACATACGTAGTTGTTGAAAAAGACTAAAGCCAGTTGGGATGTCATTTTCTCTCCAGTGTAGCATTCGATTTTATTTGATTTGTTCCATGAAAATTTTAGTATACGAAAATATGAACATGGTCGTGCATGCATAGAACGTTTATGAATACTCCAATATCGTGCTCTGCCATTTGGACAGGGCCATTTAAGGGTCTTGTGACTCGGTTATGCTAAGTTACTCCATAGACTTGCCACAAAGATCAGAAAGAAGTTATCGAATATGAAAAGCTCAAGAATCATCAAGCATGGAAAGTCAAATTGTAATTTACGGACTACAGAGTATCAAATTACATGGGATCTGGGCTACACCCGTTAAATAAAAAAAAAAAAAAAAGAATTTAGTTTATAAGTCCAAGGAGGATATGGATGTTAGTGGCTCTCGTTTTCCAATCTACTCTAGCCTATGATAAAGAGATTTCGGTCCAACATTAAGATGTGTACTCCACATGGATCTTAATTAAATCTCTACTCCAATCATATTTTTTTTTATGTTGTCCAACTAGTCACTTTTTCTCTCTATATGTTCCAACATAGAGGTAAGTCTTGTGTAACCTTCTTACCCAGTCATAGATAGAAACCTTTAAGATATGGTAAATTTGTAGTTGTTGTTGTATCTATGTAGTTTTCTCATACCACGAAATACATATTAAAACATTATATTTCACCTAAATCGGACTTAAAACCGTACCCAATCGTGTAATACATTGTCTGTCTACGTATAGAATTGATCTTATTTCGGCACAAGAACCCAATAGTCAATAGTGACTACTAACAAGTGATGGTCAGGTCAAACGACAATCGTATTGATTTCATTTTGGGGATTTATCGTATATGAAAAGCTATTATCAGGTAACTTGTGCAGTCGTCCACAATACAACCACTAAAAACATCTCTAGTGGTAGACTACAAGCATTGTAGTTTTGTTTGTCCACATAGGAGAGAGAAGGTTTTGGAGCTACAATCACAAACTACATCCAATTCCTCACAATGCAAAACTACAAAGTAAGTGGTTTAAGTTGGAATTAAAATAATAATTATTATATTTTTATAATTCATTTTCATCCATATTTTATTTTTTAATTTATTTAATCTTTTAATTTTAATTCCTAAGCTATGTAGCTCATAGGAGCTACAAGGTTTGTTAAGTAAGGGAAGGTTTTTTTCCAATGGTTTAAGCTGCTTATGTCAGCAGCTCAACAAAGTCAAACTACAAACTTTGATAACCATTGGAGATGCTCTAAAAGGTTCCTGACACGGGTTGAATCACGGATGTAAACCCGAATGGTTATTTGTCATTTTTTAACTTGGGAAAAACGACACATTACTCGACTGACGCCACTCGACTAACTCAACACTCAACTTATCAGTTATCAGCAAATTCAGCGACGCATCATCAAACACTATCAGACATCATCTCCTTCGAAATTCACCGTCTCTGTTTTCCGTCGCCGTCGCAATGACCGCCGCTGCTCCTCACCGCTCTCTATTCCTCGGCGTCGACGTCGGTACCGGTAGCGCTCGCGCAGGTCCGCCACCTTCTCTCTTTCATGACGTCGTCTCGCATTTCATTTTCCGTTGATTTATTGAATTATCCGTATTTTTTCATAATTCTCCGGCGAAATTATGATCGTACGACCGAAATCGTCGCCGGATTCCGGCTACGGTTGATAAATTATAAGTTCTCGTTACTACGGCGTTTTTTTGGCAATTAATGTTCAATTTTTTTCAGGTTGATATGATTTACGCTGTTAATTTCAATTTGCTCAATTGTTATAACTAATCGTTATGTTTTTCGTATTGCTTACGTTTTGGTGATTAATTTCGTGTTCGTGTCGTGTGATTTCGTTGATTTTGTCGTTAATTGATGATGTTTGTTGTGGATTTGCATGAATTTCATGGTTAGTAATTCAGAACAACGGCCAAATGATTTGGGGACGCTTAACATGAATCGTCATTGGAAACCACGATGCCTAACATTTTAATAATGAAAAGTTACGGGTAGAGAGAACACGGTAGTGAAAATCGTAACAAAAATCTTGTATGTTGATTCTAAATTGGTTGGGAGACAGAGTTAAGGCCTTAGGGTGGAAGCTGGCAACGTGCTACACGGCGTTACTTTGAATTGTGACAAGTTCTGCCGTTTTGCTAGTCTCATCACTGTGCGTGGACACAACATTAGATAGGGCAGGGAGGGGGGATGTGGGCTCCGGGTGAAAACCCTACCACTCCCCAAACTCCAGCACGTTGCTTGGGCTAGCATAACCACAAGTTTTGCGGTTATGCTAGTGAATGATGTGAGTATTAAAGCGGAAAATCTCATTGTATATTCAGTGAAATCGGAGTTGAATGAATATTGTTATGCTGGTCGTGATAGGCAACAATTAAGTTGTGTGGGATTAGTAGCATACCGCCATTTTGGCGTGTTCTAGGAGCGTAATCATATAGTGTGAGATGATTGATTGCCTTGTTGGTGCTTTGAATTTCAGCTAGGAGACTTGGAGATCGATTGGTGAAATGTTTCTCTGTGATGGGTTTAACCTTGAAAGTTTTGGTTTCTGTCAGTGAGTGTTTGGATACAAGAATTTCATTCTCAAATCTAATGTTTGGTAACCCAAGAATTTGAGAATTTGGATTTGTATCAAATCTTTTTGAATTTGATTGAAATTCGTCCTAGTGTAAAACAAATGACACCCCAATAGCCCTCTTTATGAAATGACATCTCTCCCAAACATTGGATTTATATTTGAAATCCAAATTTTCAAATGATACAATTCAAATGATTACGAATTTCTAAATTCATGTTTCCAAACGCTACCTTGATGAAAATGAACTGCTGTGAGTATCGTGTCTGGCATGAGTTAGCATTGAGGTGATGGGGTGGCCTCAGGAATCTTGGAGCCTATGGCAAGCCGGAAGGGTACCTGTAGGCAAAAGAACTTGAACTTGATTCAAGAAGTGATTGCAATTTTATTAGGTTTTTTGGTCATCTAATGTACCCGGTGCATTGGTCATATTGTCTTACCTAGATCCTCCAGGCAACCTCCTGAGCTTCTAATATGCCAATTGTAGAGCTTCGTGCAGATCGCAGACCTTCATGCTACTCAGCATGCGGACATAAGGTTACATGAAGCATTGCCTTTTGGCTAATTTAGTGATTCACATACATGGCAAAGACCGAATTTTTTTTCTTGAAGTCTTTTGGATGTCTATAGCTTTTTTGTTGTTACTGTTGCTCTTTTGGGGAAGAAGAATATAGAAAACAGTCATAATGTTAAATTTCGGATATTTGAAAAGAGGGGATGTCAAGGGATACAACTATTCTAGCTTCTGTTGTTCTTATTACGGAGTATGGCTTACAGTCATGAACTTGAGTTTAACCATTGTTTCAGGTTTATTCGACGAGAAAGGAAAGCTTGTAGGTTTTGGAAGCAGCCCAATACAAATATGGAAGGATG
>JBBYHQ010133319.1:0-27213 GCA_038382645.1 Spergularia azorica
GGTTTGTTCTGGTTGGACAATTTCTACTGTGCTACTGAGGAGAAGAAGAGGGATTTGACGAGGTTGATTGAGAGGTTCGGGTATAAGAAGCTGAAATGGGTTGTAGGAGAGAGAGCTACAGGTTCAGGGAAACCTGAGGTTTACCTGTCAGCTGTTCTGCAGAAACCTGTGAGAGCGTAGCTGTAAAGAACGAGACTCGATCAGTTTATCAGCAATGTTGACACCAAAAATGGTGGTATGTTGTGCTATATCTTCATCTACATGTGTAATTTGATTGTCCAACCTAATAAGATGATCAAGGAAGGAAGGAACCACCTTTCGATTATTAGAGTTAGAGAACGATACAGGTTATGACTTATGAGTCATCCAACTGATGTAGTTATAGATTTTGCTGTGGTGTTTGTTTTGTACCAAATGTTGAGATGTTAGAAATCGATGTAAGTTTCAGTTTGTAGTGTAGCTCAAGTGTTGCAGTTCTGTATTCTTGGGTTGGTAATGAAATTTAGCAGTCACACTTACAACTTGATGTGAATTCAATTTACTTGCTAGCTGATTGTTAAGCACTCTTTTTAAGCGTCCACTTCGCAACCATGTACTTCCATGTTTGCTGTTCTTAAGCAACATAGTTTGATATACTTTGCAGTGATAGCTCGAGTGAAAATTGTTAGATTGGCTTTTAATAAATTTTGTAACTTATGGAGCTATTGCTGGGCTTCAGTGAGGGTGAGTGTCCTGTTCTATAGATTGCTGTTGATCCTTGTACTCGATACTCGATTTTTGGTGCTCAGGTTGGAGTAGCAGGCAGTTTTGCCGTGTGATTTCTTTAGCAGCTAATTAAGCTCTGTTGATTAGGTTGTAAATTTGTAATCATGCCTGATGTGCTCTCATTCTCTGTCATTTTGATACGGAAACTGAAATTATCAGTAAACATAACTAAGACATACCCCAAGACACATATATTCCCTGATACAAAATACTTGCCTAATACTTCCGACTCTCCGTTGAAAGAAAAAAACTTACATGCTCTTGTAGTCCTGTTCTATATTGTGCGGAAAATAAAAGGGATAATCTCGAGACGAGTCTAAAATCCTAGCAAAGATGGCCTACTACCATACCATGACTAAGACGTACCCTAAACACATATATTCCCTGATACGAAATATGAGAAGTTTCAAACTCGAATCTCCCCTTCATCACCGTCAACCTCCTTTTCGACTAGCTTCTTAAAGTCTTTTTCCTGCTCTGACGGAAGTTTCCCGTCTAGGATTAGCTCCTGGGTGAATTTCATGAGTTCATGGTAATCATAATTGAAATCACACTCTAATTTTTGCTTTTCACCCCATTCATATTCGATGCTCAGAGTCGTTTTCTGAGCGACAGGAGCGTCTTCATTAAACGGGTTGTCAAAATAGGGCAAACAGTATGTAAACTTGGCACAATCTTCTTGCTTCAATCTCTTCAAGGCCGACTCTCGCATTGTCCACCCCATAACAAATATGTCCGGCTTAATTCGTTCAGCAGCCCTACATTCTCTATCAACTCGAGGAACATACGGGAACCAGTCCATCTTGTACTTCCTCATGTGTGAGATTTCCTCGTATGCTGATTGTACTGAAGTTCTCGCGATTTCATCAGATGCTGCAAGAGTTGAGGTTCCGAGCTGCTGAAGAGGTAAACACGGTTGCCATGAAGATCACCTCCTTCCTCGAACGCCTTCTCCAAATTGGTAAAACACCAATTGTGTTTGTACAGTAAGTCTGGTGACTCTATACCAACAGGGGCTGCTGCTTTCCACAAGTCTTCCAAGTTACGCTTCTCCTCAAAGTACTCGGCTTGTGCCATTGATGATTTTTTTTTTTGTTGGGATGAAAAACGATGGACAATGCTATAAGAGTATTTATATGTGCCCTGAAACTTAGCTTGGACCGGTAATAATGTTGCGTTAGAATTGAGCGTAGACCAAGATAATTCCATAATAAACTAGGAAAGTTTACAACCATAATACTTCTATCTCTCCTTATTCTCGGATGAGTTATCTATTGATTTTTTTTCACTCCTGAAAGTTTTTGGTAGTACTTGTAATTTAGTTTACTTGTCAGATATGAGGCCTAACGGTTTCATAGCATGATTCACGTTGACGTATTAGTCGCCTTTAGTCGGGTAGTAGATACTAGTCCAATAGAAGTGCGTTATAAGTAAAAGTAACGATGTAGTTTGGAAGGCCTTATAAGTAATATATAATGGGTTTTAACAAAATATTTGAGTCGAAAGCAACGATTGGTCCCAAAATAGACAAAAAACAACATACACTAGTCTCAACGCATTACGAGATGCCCCTCCCCCTCAAATCAAACACCGACATTCCTGTCCGCGGCACATCTTTGAGAACATCTCACTAGTTTAAGACCAAAGGATCAAAGTTAGACAAAATACGAAGTATATAATCCACGCCTTTCGACCCAAATTACCCTTGGAACAAAAACATCATAATCTATGTGGAATCTCCTAAAAACCGTCAAATAACTCAAATCATATTATCGACAAGAAACACACGCTAGTCATCGACTTTCGAAACTCGACTTCACTCACAAAGACGCACCCTCGTCAAGTAATTGATTGGTCCGGCGAGCGTGAAGACGTAGCACCAAACTCTTATCATTAATACTCGTATCCACTTCCCACCATTTCTCAGGAACAATCATAACATAACATTTCATTTCATATTCTTCTGCAAAATAATTAAAGAAATCATGCTGTTAATCTCTTCATTTCTCCCACAACAATCTCTCACAAATCCCACTTTTTACTGCTCTAAACCCCAGAATTACTGCCCAAAATGCCACCTTTTTACCTACCCAATTCACCCAAAACACCTCTCACTCTTACCCAAGTCTTCTTCTTCTTCTTCCACGTCAGCTGCCGCCACTCTCCGCTACGTAAACGACCCCGCTTTGGGGGAGGAAGAAGGTGGTGGTGAGTGGGTCCCATCTGCGGCGGCTGTTACGGCGGCGATACGGAAAGCTTCTTCTTCACCCATTGAGTTCACCCAGAAAGTTGACAAGGACCCGAAATCTCATGGGTTGATTTTACCGAGCCCGGATTTTCAGCGGCTTTGTCTTGATCAATTGGCGCTTTTTCAGCGTATTATTCACCCTAATGCTCTTCTTTCGGTAACTTTTTTTCTCAAAGTTCACTTCTTTTTCACACTTCTTAGTTCAATTTTGGTGGGATAATTTGTTTTATTAATTGATTGACATTACTTTATTCGTCGTCATATAATGACTCATGCAAGCCGAACCCAAATCATTTTGTAGACTAATGCTTTGTTGTTCAGTTGTTCTTGCATTTGTTTAATGTTAGGGAGGTAGTATTCATTATGAATTGTATGTAGTTGTAAAGCGAAATTAGTTTTAGTTAGCTTGATTTGTATGCGGTTTAATTTATGATGGTAGAATGTTACAAGGTTTACTCTTTTGAGGATCAAGCTAGGCCTAGTGGTTAGGAATTCAATCTGCATGGGGTTGTCCGCCGAATCCTCATATCCCCAACCCCCTCAGAATTAGCTGCTGCTTTGTACCAAAAATTATAAAGGTTTACTCTTTTTTTTTTTTTTTTTTTTCTGGGTAAGGGAATGTGTGTAAAGTTTGGTTAAGGCAATGGAGGCTGATCAATTAAGTTGCGGGAAATGTGGAAATGGTTTAATGTTCACAAATTCCATCAAACTCCCATCATCAACAACAACAACCAAGCCTTATTCCCAAAATGATTTGGGTTCGGCTAACATGAATCATCATAAGTAACCGTCTCGAGGATGTCATATTGTGAATATGTTAGAGAAATAATAAAACACGTTTAAAAGGAGTTTTTTTTAAAATAAGAATAAAAAAGCTATCCAAATAAGGGTAAACAAAAGATTAAAAAAATAGTAGTAAAACAAGTGGAAAACATATGAACTAAACATGACGAAGTTTTAAGAAATTTTATGAAAGTAGCTGAATTTAAAACTCGACCTGCTTAATTTACCTCTCACCCAAACAAGAGTTAAGTACTTTCTGAAACAATAGGAAGTGCGAATCCCCGATGTGGATGAACAGGAAATGCTGAATGGGCTTAAAGAGTAGAGATTTGACAACTGATAGGAACTAAGTCAGGGATTTTGGATGACAACTGATAGAGGATCTAGTAGAGACTGAAGTTATGTAATCAATTATTGACTGGGGCAAGGGTTTATGTATGGGACACAGGGCGCCTGAACCAAGCGTTCGGTTCCGTTGTACTTACAGAGAAATAGAAAACCAAGGGGAAGAAGGCGGTTTCAAGTCTTTGAAAAGTTGAAATAGTTTGTGTTTTGAGTGATCTACTTTATTGCTTGTGTTTGGCTGTCACTCTGTCAGCTTGTTCCTAAGTTCCTATTGGTTGTGACTGATAGTGTTTGATATTTCGCTCAAGTGTGATCAGCAGTTAATCTTATCATTCTATAGGAGTATGTATGTCATCAATCCTTATAACCAAAAGAAAAAACAAATGTCCTCAGTCCTCTTTTTTTTTTTGACAAAGGAGCCATCAATCCTTCGTTTCACTGCATTTGTGTTAATACAGGTTTACGTCAGGCCTGCTGGTAGTTATGTGATGGATCGTTTGGAGCTAAGGCGTGTTACTCTCTATCCAGCAGGAAATGGATCAGAAATTGTTGTATTAGTTGGTAATTTTAGTATGTCGGCAGGGTTGCGCAGTGCTGAAGCTGCACTTTCCAATCAACAGGTGGGCTTCCATCCAATATTTGAATTTAAATTGCCTTTTCGTTCATTTTACTCTTCATATATTTTATCAGGGGAAAAGGGTGTCTAGGAGTTGAACTTGCAATTTTGTTGGCTAATATTGGTTGTTACGATATTGGTTCATAGGCGGAGGAAATTCCTGAGTGTGGAGCTGTTGTTTTGCCGATCGTCAAAAATCCTTTTGTAGTTGGGTTTTTAGTTGCTGAGTTGCCTGTTAAGGAGCTTGCCAGGGGTTCTGATGATCATTCAGAAAGGCTGTCCCCACAGGAGAGCTATACATTGCCTTCTAGCCTTGAATTGAAGTCACAAGGCATTCCTTCATGCAATGGAAATCCATTAAATTATTTCAACCTCTCCTCCGACCAGATATTAAATGCCATAAACATTTCTCGCTCCCTTGCTATGGCTTATGTGATGGATCAGGTAATTGAACCTAACCTTTGTTTCCTTGCAACAACTTTTTTTCTCTTCTTTTCCACCTTTTTATGATTTAAGTGGCATAACTCTCACATACTCTCCACGGGACACATCCAAGAGACGAAGTTGATTGGGGTTTTACCACTGTACTAATTCAGTCTTCTCCCCTTACAAAATTATCGTCAGTTTAAGTAGTACGGGGCCCGGCTCACGTCGGGGCTACATATACGAGTATGTGTTTAATTCCATTATCATAATTTACGACACAATTGACGCCAGCAAGCGTTTTTGGCCGAAATGGGGACATATCACATGTCTTTGACTCAGATTTCTTGCCAAAACCCATTATTATGAACCCTATGGGCTCTCACTAGAATTGGAAGCCTTCTTGTTTATGATCATTTGTGGAAAACACTGTCGACTTCATTTTTTTGTTTCGCCATTTTTGCGACACTTTTTAAAGTACCCAAATGTTCTCAAAACTTTACCTTTGACACTGTCTGAGTGCTCTAAATATATACGAGGGTCCGGTTCCGACGTGTATAGAGTGCTTTATGCCCTTACGCAGTTACGCGGACTCCAGAACACGTCACCTTGCTTGCTTAGGCTAGCGTATGTTTTTGGCCAATTTAGGTACTCTACAATAATTTTTGGGGTCTAATATTTTACCAAATTCTATAATATTACCCTTAGAGACTCCCACAAAAAATTGAGCCGTTATAGTTCCGGGACCACTTTGAGCCAAAACCATGACTTGCCTTCAATTTTGGTTGATTTGGCCACCCTTTTGAAAATAGCAAAATGCTCTCAAAGCTTAACCATGAACACCTTGGAGTGCCCTTGATGGATATGAGGATTACACATCCTCATTTGGGGCTTTTTGAAATCACTTGAGGCACAAGTTACCCATGAAGGCTAGCGTGGATCTGAAGAACGTACAGTGGTTTTTTACTCTAATATTCTGCCAAAACCTAATTTTAACCTAGGCGACTCCCACGAATATTTGAGCCATTTTTGTTCCAGGGCCATTTTGACCAAAAACTGTTAGCCTTCGATTTTGGCCAAGTTTAGCAAATTTTCTGAAAATAGTTAAATATTCACAAGACTTTACCATTAACACCATGGGAGTACCCTTGGTGGATATGAGGGGTCGATTCTCACATTTGGTGATTTTTGACGTCAATCTTGCACACGTTACCTAGTGAGACTAGCGCGTGTCTTTGACTGATTTCGAGAACATACCGTCCGTTTTTTGGCTCTAATACTTTGCCCGAACCCATAATTCTACCTTATGGGACTCCCACGAATATTTGAGCCATCTTTGTTCTGGAGCCTATTCTGACAAAAAACCGTTAGTTATAGCCAATGATTCTTGCTAAATTTGTCAAATTTTCTAAAAGTAGTTGAAACTTAAATGTTCACAAGACTTTACCATGAACACCATGAATATGAGGGGTTGGTTTTCACATTTGTTGAGTTTTTGACGTCTTTGTGGCACACGTTGCTCATGGAGACTAGCGCATGTCTTTGACCGATTTGCAGAACCTACCACGTGTTTTTGGCTCTAATATTTTCCCCAAACCCATAATCTTACCCTAGGAGACTCCCACGAATATTTGAGCTTTTTTTGTTCCGCGGCCGTTTTGACCATAAACGGTTAGTTATAGCCTTCGATTTTGGCGAAATTTCGCCACCCTTTTTGAGAATGGCCAAATGTTCTCAAAACATAACTATGAACATTTTGGAGTGCCCTTGATGAATATGAGGTGTCGGTTTTCACATTTGGAGAGTTTTTTATGTCTTTCTGGTAGATGTACCCATTTTGGCAAGCGTATGTCTTTGACCGATTTGGGGAACCTATCGTCCGTTTTTGGCTATAATATTTTGCCAAAACCCATAATATTACCCTAGGGGACTCCCACGAATATTTGAGCCATTTTTGTTCCGGGGCTGTTTTGACCAAAAAGGTTGATTATAGCCTTCAATTTTTGCCAAATTTAACCACCCTTTTTGAAAATGGCCAAATGTTCTTAAAACTTAACTATACTTCTTACTGCCCTTGATGTATATGAGGGTTCGGTTTTCACATTGGGTGAGTTTTTTGACGAATTTCTGGCACACATTGCGCAATACGCATTGGGGCTAGCCTGTGTCTTTGATCAATTTGGAGAACCTATCGTGCGTTTTTGGCTCTAATATCTTGCCAAAACCCATGATCTTACCCTAGGGGACTCCTATGATTATTTGAGCCATTTTTGTTCCGGGGCCATCTTTGACCAAAAACAGTGAATTATAAGCCTTCTATTTTGGCCAAATTTTTCCACCTTTTTGAAAAATGGCCAAATTTTCTCAAAACTTAACTATGAACACTTCGTAATGCCCTTGATGGATGTGAGGGGTTGGTTTTCTCATGTGGTGAGTTCTAGACGTCTTTGCAGCACACATTACCCATTCTGGCTAGTGCGTCTCTTTGGCCGATTTGCAGAACCTACCGTGCGTTTTTGGCTCTAATATTTTGTCAATGCCCATAAACATACTCTTGGGGACTCCCACGAATATCTGAGCCATTTCTTTTTTGGGGCCATTTTGAAGAAAAACTGTTAACTATGAGCTTTGGTTTAGGCCAAATTTTACCTCCCTTTTGGAAAATGGCCAAAATTTCTCAAAGCTTAACTAAGAACACATGGGAGTGCCCTTGATGTATATGAGGGGTCAATTTTCACATTTGGAGAGTTTTTGATGTCTTTCTGGCAAATGTACCCATTTTGGCTTGCGTATGTCTTTGACCGATTTGGAGAACCTATCGTCCGTTTTTGGCTCTAATATTTTGCCAAAACCCATAATATTACCCTAGGGGACTCCCACGAATATTTGAGCCATTTTTGTTCCGGGGCCATCTTTGACCAAAAACGGTTAATTAGCCTTCTATTTTTACGATATTTTGCCACCTTTTTGGAAAATTGCCTAATTTTCTCAAAACTTCAACTATGAACTCTTCGGAGTGCCGTTGATGGAAATGAGGGGTCGGTTTTCACATGTTGTGAGTTATTGACGTCTTTGCAGCAGAAGTTACCCATTCTGGCTAGCGTCTCTTTGGCTTATTTGCGAAACCTACCGTGCTTTTTTTGTTCTAATATTTTCTTAATGCCCATAAGGCCATAAACATACTCTTGGGGACTCCCACGAATATTCGAGCCATTTCTTTTTCGGGGCCATCTTGACGAAAAACTTTTAATTATGACCTTTGGTCTAGGCCAAATTTTGCCACCTTTTTGAAAAATGGCGAAATTTTCTCTAAATTAAATAAGAACACATGGGAGTGCCCTTGATGTATATGAGGGGTCGATTTTCACATTTGGTGAATTTTTGACGTCTTCTAGTACACGTTAACCATTGGGGCTAGCGTGTGTCTTTGATCGATTTGGAGAACCTATCGTGCGTTTTTGGCTCTAATATCTTGCCAAAACCCTTAATTTTACCCTAGGGGACTCCTATGAATATTTGAGCCATTTTTGTTCCCGGGCCATCTTTGATAAAAAACCGTTAATTATAACCTTCGGTTGTGGCCAATTTTGCCACTTTTTTGGAAATGGTCAAATGTTCTCAAAACTTAAATATGAATATTCGGAGTTCCCTTGATGGATATGAGGGGTCAATTTTCACATTTGGTGAGTTTTTGACGTCTTTCTCGCAGATGTTACCCATTGTGGCTAGCGTATGTCTTTGGCCGATTTGATGAACATATCGTGCGTTTTTGGGTCTAATATTTTGCCAAAACCCATAATATTACCCTAGGGGACTCCCACGAATATTTGAGCCATTTTGTTCCGGGGCCATCTTTGACCAAAAACGCTCAATTATAGCTTTCTATTTTTGCGAAATTTTGCCACCTTTTTGGAAAATTGCCTAACTATCTCAAAACTTTAACTATGAACTCTTCGGAGTGCCCTTGATGGAAATGAGGGGTCGGTTTTCACATGTGGTGAGTTCTTAATGTCTTTGTGGCACACTTTATCCATTGTGGCTAGCTGTGTCTTTGGCCGATTTGCAAACTTTTCCATGCGATTTTGGCTCTAATATTTTTTCAATGACCATAAACATACTCTGGGGGACTCCCACAAATATTTGAGCCATTTCTGTTTCGGGGCCTTTTTGAACAAAAACTGTTAATTATAGCCTTCGGTTTTGGCGAAATTTTGCCACCTTTTTTGAAAATGGCCAAATGTTCTCAAAACTTAGCTTTGAACATTTCGGAGTACTCTTGATGAATATGAGGTGTCGGTTTTCACATTTTGTGAGGTTTTGACGTCTTTCTCACAGATGTTACCCATTGTGGCTAGCGTATGTCTTTGACCGATTTGGAGAACCTATCGTCCGTTTTTGGCTCTAATAGTTTGCCAAAACCCCTAATCTTACATTCTTACCCTAGGGGACTCCCACAAATATTTGAGCCATTTTTGTTCCGGGGCCGTTTTGACCAAAAACGGTTAATTATAGCCTTCCTTTTGGGCCATATTTAACCACCCTTTTTGAAAATGGCCAAATGTTCTCAAAACTTAAATATGAACACTTCGGAGTTCCCTTGATTTATATGAGGTGTTGGTTTTCACATTTTGTGAGGTTTTGGCGTCTTTCTTGTGAGGTTGACGTCTTTGTGGCAGATGTTACCCATTATGGCTAGCGTGTATCTTTGACCGATTTGGAGAACCTGCCCTGCGTTTTTGGCTCTAATATTTTTCCAAAACCTATAATCTTACCCTAGGGGAGTCCCACGAATATTTGAGTCATTTTTGTTCCAGCGCCATCTTTGACCAAAAATCGTTTATTATAGCCTTTGATTTTGGCCAAATTTGGCAAATTTTCTGAAAGTAGTTCAATGTTCACAAGACTTTACCATCAACACCGTTAGAGTGCCCTTGGTGGATATGAACTATTGCAACAATAAGCATGTCTGCATTCCGCCGTACAGTTCACTTTAAGCAGTCAATCGAGCAGAGATTTATGCTTTTTAGACAGCAGCGCTTTATAATTATCAGATGGTGTGAGCTCTATAGGTTTTGTGCTTATTAAAAACATTACTTAGGCCACATACTGTTCGTCACTAACTTGTTTCCCATTGTCATAGAAAGCAATGTTACTTCAGCAGACATCCTGGCAAAATAATATCCGAATGAGCAATTTAGTGGAGCAAGTAAGTTATCAACATTCTTTTGTCTGTCACTCCTGAATGAGCATAAATTTCATAATACTTACAGTTTAGTTTGCTTGTCGTCAGATACGAGGCCCTTTGTCTAGCTTACAAACTCTCTCCAAAATGTTAACAGTCCAAATTGAAAGAAACGAGGTGCTTTTTCTTTTTCACAAAGGTTCAATAATAAGTTTTCTTTTATGTCTTCTTCCTGTTGCTGGCAGTAAGCTTTGATATGCGACATGTCTACAGATTGCTCATGATATAGTTGAAGACATAATTGTGCAAAGTGATCGTATGCGAGATACCCTGCAACAGTTGCAGGATGCTGTTTATCTGACAAAGGTGTGGTTGTTTGTCTCATTTTTAGTCAAAGGCATCAGCTTGATTATTTTGTTCGTCCTTCCAAGGCCTTTTTGCTTTGCAAAATACATAAGATTAGCTGTCTTGTGTTCTGAGTTCTCAAGTAACATCATGATCAAAGACCATTTGGAATGAATTACTTGAACTTTGCAGCATTGTCAAGGTTGCCTGATATTTTGTTAGCTTTGTGGTGAATTGGTGGCCAGTGCTCCAGTAGACACTGTTTTT
This sequence comes from Spergularia azorica, assembly GCA_038382645.1. Lineage (NCBI taxonomy): Eukaryota > Viridiplantae > Streptophyta > Magnoliopsida > Caryophyllales > Caryophyllaceae > Spergularia > Spergularia azorica. Next base: position 10,975 of record JBBYHQ010133319.1, read on the forward strand.
TTTTCTTAGCTTGGTATTAGAATAAAAAAACCAGAACTTACAGAAAAAGGAGTCACAACTAACAACTAGCTACTATCTAGCCACCCTCTACTAGTGACGGTATCCTCTTCCATGGCTTTACAACAAGCATACATTCTTATGCTAACAACATAATTAATGTAATCCACTAATTGACTTTCAGTTCTAAACTTGTCTTCAAAAATACAGCTATCTCTTTCACTCCAAAGAGCATAGACTGATAAAAAAAAAAAAAAAAAAAAAAAGCACTGCCCGGGGGACATTGGCGTCCCCTTATGGCGACGGTCCGGGGAAGGGTCCCACCACAAGGTTGTATAGGGGGCAAGCCTTCCCTTGTCATTTTGGACAAGAGGATGCTCCCAGGACTTGAACCCATGACCCATCGATCACAAAGCAACACCTTAACCGGTGCGCCAAGGAAAGAGCATAGACTGATGCTCAAATTATATTCCTGAGCCATTTCTTAGTCCATGATCTCCCTCTATTATGCTTCTGTTGCCATTTCACCTCATTTGCCAAGCTAATAGGAGCCCTGCTCAACCCATCCCGAAGCAGCACTTTTTGGAGGACTTTGGGAGCTGAGTAGCAGCATTTTCAGTAGAAAGTGACTTACAGTTCATGATTGACGTAATTCCTGGTGAAATGGATTGTGCAAAGCAAAACAGCCAATAAATATTTGTTCAGAAATATACAGGAACAACTAGTTTAGATCTTGCCTGTGATATTGTTAGTGGATCCAGTAACCTATAGTTCAGAAAGGACCTTGTTTTGTCAGAAACTTTTGCTTGATGCTTGGTTTTTATCTTCTTTTGTTTTCCTGTGATCCTGAGCAAGTATTCAAGTCCCGGTCTTGGATGTCGTTTCAGGCCAACATAATGCGGTTTAATGAAGATTCCTTGAAGAAGATGGGTGGTCCAAGTTATACCCAACCTGAACTTCGGGTGTATAAGCTACCTAATGACTCATCGAATGATACCTTTGCTGATAAGAAAGAAGAGTTGGGCCGAAAAAATTCTTCAAGCTTGGCCGTCAAGGATTTGGAGATGCCTATGCCACCACTGGCTCTAGCACCTTTGCAACTACACAGCACCAGGTAAAATTTGGCAAAGTTTTTTATTTTTTATTTTTTATTTTTCTCCCCGCAGATGTACTCTCCTGTGAGTTAGGCCTTTAAGCCTTGCTCACTTGTCCAAATCTGTGCAATATGTTCTTTGTTTGCCTCCGAAATCAACTTATTAAGGTTATCTCCTTTTTAGTTTTTGACAGATTGTTTGAGATCATTAACCATCTTTAAATGGATAGTGGAGAATCACTCAGGCTGCTAATGTCTAATCTGTGTTTATCACTGTTTCAATATGAAAATATTTTCTTGCTTATGATATTTGCTCTTGTCAGGAAGACCGTGCACTGTTTCTGATGTGCTGGTCGATTTAGTTGGAGCTGCACAGCCTCTTGCTCAAATGCAGAGGCGTAATGTGGAATTAAGTGAAGTCTCTCAACTCTTGCAAGTTGCTGTCGAAGAAGCTGCTCTGCGCCAGGCCTTGGGTAATCTGATAGAGGGTGCTCTATTGCGTACACAGGTTGGGGGAAACGTTCAAATCGTCTCTGTAGGAGCTCCTGCAGGAGGTGCTCTTGTTGTGATCGATGATGATGGTCCAGACATGCACTACATGGTCAGATCATTTCTCAGTTTTGACTACTTTGTCAATTCCTTCTCTTCCATCTTTGCCTAACAGTTTCCACGTTTCTCGTATTTTGAGGTCTTTTATAACATCTGTGTCACCGGGATTGGCTGCTCTAATTTGGGATGCGGTTGATTATGACACGAATTTATCAATAATATGCTTATTATTAGATCACATTCCAGAGGTCAGGGATAAAACAAAGTGCAGTAACTGTGTTCATGATGAAAGTTATCATAAGCTAGAAATTAAAGTGGATTGGTTAATCTAGCCACCTAGGTGACAAGTCCATTGCTTTCTTTTTGACATGCGATTGGTCATGAAAGCTGTCATGTGAGCTACCCTTCTGCTAGACCTGAGGAACACAAAAAATGCTCAGCCTGGTGGAATTGTTACCGATATTGGGTTTGTGACCATTAATGTCGGCTGAACTTTTTCCTGTTTTCCTTCTTTTCTCTTCTACAGACACAGATGCATTCTCTTACACCATTTGGGGTTGAACTTTCGTCAGAGCAAATGATGGAAGACAATATGACATGGAACTTTGTAGCTGGACTCACAGTTGCTCGAGAGATACTTGAAAGCTATGGCTGTGTTCTCCGAGTCATCTCCCCTCGTAACAATGATGCTGCTCTCGGATCTGGTGGTACGCGAGTTGAAGTCTGGATCCCTTCATCAAGTCCATATAACCAAACTGGACTAACCGAGGAGGCATAATAAGGTCCTACTGCTCCAAGTTAAAGGAAACAACCAAGCATCTGATGTACATTCTTCCTGCGTACTATCCTTCCTATGCCCGATCTCGGCTTTAGTAAGTAGTAACCCTTTCTCCTTTTTCTTGGCAGAAAGTGAGTAGTCTGGAGCATATGCAACCTTGTAAATACCCTTCTTGTGTACATCCAGCAGTTAAGCAATTTTATGTATTTTTAGCATATGTTGCACAGCTGGGAATCCTGGGATGTGTCATTGTATTGTAATTGCTAGATAACAGTTTGGAAAACAATATTGCTTCAGGCATTCATCTAGTAAATACATATTTGAAGTCGTAGTTCGACTTCCTGTGCTTACAAGCTCGTCTATGCATGTCATCTAACTTCGCTCTACTCGCAAAGTCGTTGAGAACGATATTTATAGGCTCGGATCCCTATTGCCCATCCAGTAAACTTGTCTCTCAGAAAGTTTGGACAAGCCTCATGATTGTTCTCAATTTAAATCGTGCTACAAGTCACATCCACTATCATACTAGGACATAGGCACTCCTAAATTAGCCAGTAAGACAAGTTTCTCTTGTACATTTTTCAACATTTCATTCCAAACAAACTTGTCATCCAACTTTGATTTTTCCATAGCCTAACTTAATGAGTTAATGCTATTGAACATTCTCTAACCTACCACATTTGTCCGAGAAATTTCATACACCATATTACATCGATATACCACTAAACAAATAAACGTTATTCAATTAACCGGTAATCGCCATGACTTATGAGAGTGTATTTTGTCGTTTTTCGCCACCTATTGAACTTGAATATGAAGTCATCGAAAGGCCATGATCTAAGTCTATTGCAGATGCTGAGCAATGAATGGCGGAGTCGCAAGTCAACCACTCATCATATGAATAAAGTTTGTCAATGTGATGGTGAATCTAACACTAAAGAGTCTTTTGACGTATACTAGTAGTTCATAGGATGACATTTCTACGCAATGTTTACGCAACTTAGTCAACGCTTGACAAGTCCATTTAAGGAGTACTAATTTAGGGGTCCAAGTCCACCGTTTTCCTTATTCCACAACCCACAAAATTGAAGAACGGGAACACACTTCATTAAGTAAATGTAGTTTCGTGATATCGTGTATTTTCACGTGTCTATACGTTATTTAGTGTTCTTTAAACCGGTAATAAGATTCATAGCGTTTTTGGGTGAAATCAAATGTTATGTATTCATAAACATAAATATTTTCATACCATAAGTGCAATTGAAATCCACCCTAGAGAATCACTTTATTCCATAACGACAACGATTGTCGAAAACAAAACTTTCTTTTAACAATATCGACTAATATAGAATCGAATCGAGTAGGATCACAAAAGATATCATGATAGACGTTTATAACTCCAATGTCTATTTGAATAGTTTCTTCCAATTGGCGCCGTGTCTGATATGAAATCGAGCTTTTTTTTCTGCAAAGAAAGATTTTGACGAAGCACAAGAAAATTAAAACCAATAAAGTTTCCCACAAAATAAAAGAACAAACAAACCAAACATTCACCTGTCTTTTCCCCTCTCTCTGTTTCCTGCAAACTGAGAGATTTTTCACGCAATTTTTGCTCCATTTCACGAGAAAAATACAAAAACCAAAAACCCAGAAATTAAAAAATTCTTAGCCAATTTTTTTTTTATATATAAAAAAGCCCCTTTTTCATCAAATTTTAATTTGTTTGATGAAAAGGGTGCCTAATTAAATTAATTTTCATTTATTATATGTTTTTGGGTGTTTTTTCTAGTGATTTTATCACTGCATTTTCCATGCTAATTTCCAACTAAGGTAAGTTTTTCATGCTAGCTTAAATATTGCAAAAAAGTTATTTTTTTGTACAAAGTAAAAAATCCCATTTTTTTTGTTTTCTATAATATTTAGGTTTTTGTTGTAAGTTGAAATTCTTGTACATTACGCTAGTTCAAGGTTTGCAGAATTTATGCATGTCTAGGATTCTGTGAAAAAAAATGATGATTAATTAGTGAATCAACTGGGGTTTGATGAAACCTTGTTAATTTGCTAGGTAACTTATTTAATACGTTGCTTAAATATTTTATGTACTTTAATAAAGACTTGATCTTTGTTAATTTTTGTGTTGAAGTTTGAATTTTGAAGTTTTTGGGTATGTGGGAAACTTCTTAATTGATGATTAATTAAGGTTTTTAATCCAAAAAGGGTACTTTTTAGCTTAATGTTGGGTTTAACTTGGTTGAATTTATGATGGGTTGAGTTAAACTTGGTTTAAACTTTGAATCATGCTATAATTGGAGTAATTTAATTGGGTTTTCACATGATTTGTATTGCTTGTTAATGGAGTTGCTTATGGGAGAAGCTATTGAAGCAAAGGAATACATACTTGGTTCTTTTGTTTGAAGATCTTGGTATTATTTTGGTTGCTGTATGCTCATCATCTTGGTGCTTTGGCTTCATATCGTTGCGGCTTTTGTGGTGATTTTTCTGCCTGTTTTATGGGTGCATTCTTCATGTTTCATTGGTCATCATAGAGTTGTGCATTCGTTTTGACACCTTCATTGAAATGGAGTGCTGAAAAACACATGATTCTGTTGAAGTAGCTATATCTTTTGTGATTTTACTGTCGAATTTTGTGCCTGCTTGTCGAGTTTTACAACTTAGCTGTTGGTTTATAGATGTAGGTACTGATAGTGGTGTAGTTTTTATGCTTATTAGTTGTATACAACTCTTGTGTTTCGACTTCCAAGCTGTTAAAGCATACTTCATGTGATGTTTATGTTTGGTTTGATGTGTAGCAGCACGGATTTGGTGTTGTCGAATCTTATTAGTGTTGGTCTTCTTTGGTTTCAGGTGCAATCCTTCATCTTGAAAGGTCTTATGTTATTCTAGTGATCACTGATCTCTGGTTATTGAGCTGTGCTTAAGGGCCGATTTCTTTGATAGTTGTTCATAGTACTGGAAGTAAGAATTGCAAAGATGGGAACTCTTGGGCGTAAAAGCAGAAATGTCAAAGAACTTTGTTGTTTACCTTTAAGCCTTATTGGATGCAGCACAACGAGCAGAAAACCAAATGAGACTTTCCGGCTTCTTGCTACTACATTTGTTGGACTTGTTTTAGGTTTTTTGATCGGGGTTTCTGTTTCGGTCTTCTCTATATCAAAGGTATATATGCAACCAGTTGTTCTTGTTGATATCAGCCTGACTTAGGTTCCCTTGATCATACTGTGGCTTTCTTTCGCTCTGCAGGGAAATCCAGCAAACTACATTCCTGCAAGCTTGCTGCCCAATGTTGACCAACAGTTGGGAAAGGGACTGATACAAAATCAGACATTGAACACTACCACATCGAAGGTTAGACATGGATTCTTTATTATTGCACGTTCTAGTCCCATACAAAGGTAATTTGTATCGTGAATTTGAAGCTCCGGTGGTTCATTGAACTGAAGGATTTATCTATCAAAAACTATCTTAGACCTATATATTCATTTCCTTATATTCCTGATTTGTTGAGATCTCTAGGTGGATAGGTAACTCAGATTTGCATCTGAAACAATATCATAGAAAATCAGCAGCCTGAAACAATTTTTACCTGAGCAGCTTGCCTCCCTCTCCCCCTCCACCCCACCCCCTCACATTTTAATATCCACAGAGAAATGTGACATGATACTTCAATCTTTCAAAGCTGTTTCTTCCTTATTAGTTGGTTGTGAGAGTGTCTGTTTTTTCTCGTGCACATGGATCATTTCTCAATTTAGACCCTGCTCAAAGAGTGGACGTTTCACATAAGAATGCTCAGAATCTCAGATGGATGTTTAGTTTTTAGTGATAAAGTTTTTTGGATGTGATGGAATTGAGACATCATAGTAGAAAAGACATCATAGTTCTTGATTGTACTTTGACTGACCTCTTGAATTTGTTGATTTTATAGCTGCTCATCAATAGTAGATTGAGATTCACCTGTGTCTTTTGTTATTCTGAGATGCAGATGTGGGTCCCTTCAAATCCTAGAGGAGCTGAAAGGCTGCCTCCAGGCATCGTGGCCTCTGAGTCAGATTTCTATCTCCGCAGACTATGGGGTGAACCAAGTAAGGTATGTGAACATACGACAACTATGCAAAGTAGGGAATCTTGATCTGATATATCTGTTCCTTTGTTCCTCTCAAGCTCCATTCCTGATAACCCTTTCCTGAGTGTTCTATACGCTATCAATTTTTGGTGTTTCATAAATGTTTTGGGAATGGGATTCCGAGTGTCAGAACTCAGAGTCAGAGCGCAATCAATTTAAGACAAAGGCAACTCTAACTTCTAGTCGCCTGTTTAAGTAGTACTAAGTGTGGTTTCCATCAGCCATCACGACAGACTACCATAAGTCCATAATGTACTAGCCTACGATGTGTCCATCTCTGTAGTTAGTGCAAAGGTTAAAGCTTTAGCGTTCTTTATCATTAATTATCGAGTCAGAGTATCTCTTTATCTAAATATATGTCACGTTTTTCTTCTGTAGGATTTGACCAAAAAGCCGAAGTATCTTGTGACCTTGACTGTAGGCTATGATCAGAGGAAAAATATTGAAGAAACACTTAAAAAGGTTTAACTCTGGACCTTGAATAAGCTATACCCATCCTTCTTTTCCCGCCCTCTATGAGCCAAGTTTCATGTTCTTTGTTGTTGTTATACAGTTCTCTGATGACTTCACTATTCTGCTTTTCCATTACGATGGAAGGACAAGTGAATGGGAGGAATTCGAGTGGTCAAGACGGGCTATCCATGTTAGTGCTAGGAAACAGACAAAATGGTGAGTGCATACCTAAGTAATGTTCTCTTGCAGCAAACGGTTGTCCTCCCCTCTTCACAAAAACAGTGAATTGAGGTCAGACTGATAGGGCTTAAACCCTGAGCATTTTGCCTTCACAGGGTATTTGTATTACCTGTCGTACTGATATCTGTTCCTCGTGTACCATAGGTGGTTTGCGAAACGTTTCCTGCATCCTGACATAGTTGCAGCATATGACTACATTTTCATCTGGGATGAAGATTTGGGAGTAGAGCATTTTGACGCGGAAAAGTCAGTACACCTTCCATATTATAAGACACCTGACTTACGCTGTATACACTGCAATCTTTGTTGATCTTACTTACTGTTGTTCCAGATATCTTGAGTTGGTGAAGAAGCATGGCTTAGAGATTTCGCAGCCTGGTTTGGAGCCTAACAGTGGATTAACATGGCAAATGACAAAGAGAAGAGGTGACAGTGAAGTCCACACGTAAGTTCAATAGCTTACCGCGTTCACTAACATCCACAGATGTGTATTTTGTTAGAACAACCAAAATTGACTTATTGCTGCTTTTCCTTCTTTGTTTAGAGAGACAGAGGAGAAACCAGGGTGGTGCAGAGATCCACATCTACCTCCATGTGCAGCGTAAGTGAACTAATTCATAATCGTCATATATTGTGACTTGCAGTCCAATTCAAAGTCCTGCTATGTCGTTCAACTTCTTTTCTGATGCTGGTTGTACTTCTATTAAATCAGATTCGTTGAGATTATGGCTCCTGTGTTCACTCGAGAAGCATGGCGTTGTGTGTGGCATATGATTCAGGTACATGTTTAACTTTTGACAACTTTGTAAATGAGTAGTCATCCTTCAGTTTGTGGGTGTTAACCTTGCTATATGGCATTACAGAATGACTTGGTTCATGGATGGGGTCTCGACTTTGCCCTCCGAAAATGTGTACAGCAGGTTTGTGGCCAATTGTCCATCATCTTCTCTGCTGTTACCTGCATATTAGCCAGTGCATCAGGTAAACTATTGATTCTTGTTCATTGCAGCCTGCATATGAGAAGATAGGAGTTGTGGATGCTCAATGGATTGTTCACAAGCGCGTTCCCTCTCTTGGAAATCAGGGTGAAGCACCAGGGGATGCTCCATGGCATGGGGTAAGTTCAGTCGCGTTTTCTTATGATGTTGAAGCCCGTGTTAATGTATCTCGGACTTTCTGACACTCGGACATGAATATAACACTTCATTTAAGCCAAATCCCGAGACCCCGAATACTTCTAGATTAACATGGCCATCTATGCCTGCAGGTGCGAATAAGATGCGAGAAGGAATGGAAGATGTTTCAGAATCGGCTAAATCAAGCCGAGAAAGCCCATGCGAAGAAGCTTATGGAGGAGGCTAAAGCTAACCATCAGTAAACAGTAGACTAGCAAACAGCATATACCGAAGTACAAGAATTGCCAAGAAACAGAAATTTTCGACCAATGATGAGTAGAATTTAGCTATACAGCTTTGTGTATCTATGACATTGTTTAACCATTGAAGCCCTTCGTCCATAGAAACGTGATTATGAAGATTTTGTTGATAGGCAAGAGCATTTGCTAGTTGTACATATATAGAGGAATACATACATAAAATGCGGTTTCCTTGCGAATTCTTCACCATGTAGATACTGGTATATACATGTTGAGCCAATAAAAACTGGCAAGAGTTCAGCTCGACTCGACTCAAGCATTAGCTCATCGTAAGTTTAAATCGAGTTAAAGGTAAGTGCTCGAGCTTGACTCGACACGGCATTTTTACAGTAGAAGCGTATATATGTCCACTTTTGCTCTACATGACTGCAATTGACAACCATTTGTGTGGCATATTACAGCTTCGGCCTGCTGTATTTTACCATTTGATAGATGATAGGCTGTAGCTTCACACTTACGCATCACGAATCGATCACTGAAGCTGGTGACGGCGTTCACGGGCTCGTAAGCTGGGCCAGTCCCTTGCGCAATACTGTTATGCCAACGTCTGGCCTCTGCAATTCCACCTAAGGCCCAAGTGTTACGTTTAATCTCCACACGAATAATGTTAACATTTTAAAACTAAAATAAATAAATATGATAAAACAAAAATTAAAGTACTATGCCAAAATCATGTATCCGTGATATCTGTAAATAACTTCAAATATATCCCGAGAGAAAAAATTATGGGTGTGTTTGGCCAAGCTCCCGAAGTGTTTCTGGACTGTTTCTGGGTGCTAGAAACTGGAAAATGACCAAACACACAAAACTGAGAAACTGTTTCTGGATTCTGAGAAGCACTTCTAGTGTAAATTTGTGCCTCAGAAGTAGAAGCTCCAATTTGGAGCTCCTCCTCCAGAAACTGTTTCTGAGAAGTAGTTCTGGAGAAGTTGGAGCTTGGCCAAACAGGCCCTATATACATTTGAAAGTGAATCTTATTTCTCCCTACTACCGTTGTTCGTTTAGATGAAACAGTTGATATTTAGCTTGAATTATTGATATATCTTCGTATATTGTTCGAAGCAAATTAGACTATTGTTAATGTTTCACGTCGTTAGAAACATGTTACATTATATTATTGAAAATCTTAAGGCTAAGACTATTGCGTTTGTCGACAAAACAATTCAACAATTAATTGACGTATTTAATTGATAGTTTGAGGGTTAGAAAATGAATTCAGCCCTTATACCGACATAATTCAATAGATTTGATTGAACAAGACATGAACTGATTTCTATATTTTCATTGATACATAAGAAGTTAGGAACGTCTAATGATGCGGGAGTGAGAACAAACTCGATACTGAATATTACAACAGTACAAAACAAGATCTGGCCCACAAGCGTGATATAGCCAAATGGGCCTTGTACGATACACAAGAATTTTTCCGATGGCAACATCAGCGGCCCACTTGAGGTTATACGCGTAAATTTTGGGCAATGCCGCCGATATTATCACAACAATCATATCAACTCCGTTAAATCAGTGACGTTTTTAGGAAGATAATTTCGTGAATACAATTGGCCTGCCATTAATTGTCTCAACCATTCATTTTGTTTTCGAAGTAAATCAGAAAATGTGCCCTCCAAAAATAATCCGAAAATGTGCGAAAATGTCAAAAGTATTGAATCTAGTTATAACCAATATGTTAATATAAAAATCTTGAAAACCAGCGGTTTTATAAAAAAAAAATACTCACTCAAACAACGATTTTAAGAACTAATACAGACATATAATAAAAAATTCTCATAGGATAGTTAAGACGGAGCATAACTTCTGTCTAGAGTAGCATCGATTCATCAAATGTTCAAATAACACTATCGAACTCGACATATAAATAAAAACTTCAAATTCGAACGAATGCTTATACCATAAACCTTGGACGAAGTTTTGCAACATTTTACACTTTCACTGCAATCAGGAACGTTCTTTAGGACAATAGGTGGACCCACCTTCATCTATATTGCCAGAAGTAGTAAAGTCATTGGCCACCGTAAAAACAAACGTGGACACGTGGCCGAGTAAAACTTTCCCTTTCTGTTAGATAAACCGTGGACAAATGCCAAACACGCCCTTAGTTTGTAATCAAGCTAAGTAACTGCGATTATAATAATTACTTCTACCTTATGAAAGCACTACACGTGTCAACACGTGTACTCATTTGCCCCCCACCCCAACTCATCACAGGTCAAACAACTAACCATGGTTAGATTTCTTTAACCCACATCTTTAGTTACCCCTTATATCAAAACCCTCAACCCCCAACTATCCTTATTTATCATTGACCTCCCATTTCCTAGGCCCTCAATGCTCTAACTTTCTCTCTCTAGAAAAACAGCCCAAAAATTCCAACTTTCTCTCACTAGAATCTTGGCAGAGCAAAAATAATTTCTAAAGATAGAAAGTTTCAATCATGGGGTTGTCCAATTTTCCAAGTGCAGCAGAAGGGGTGTTGCCAATTTTAGTAATGAACACAGTAATGTCAGTGGCAATATTGAAAAAGTTGATAAGGTCAGTTTTGGAATTTGTGGGTGCTACAAATTGGGTTTCTACAAATTTTGATGAAAACCCATCAACAACATCATCATCATCAAATGAATTATCCACCTATAGTAGAAGAAGAAGGGCAAGAGGGGTTTCTATCATAAAGTTCAAGTCTTCCAATTTTGCCCTTGATCATGATCATGATGATGAACCAACAAAAACAACAACAACAACAACAGAAACAGCAAAAAAACCAGCAACAAGTAGAAAAACAGCAACAATTGAGTGTTGTGTATGTTTGTCAAAGTTTGAGGAGGAAGAAGAGGTGAGTGAGTTGTCTTGCAAACATTTCTTCCACAAGAATTGTTTGGACAAGTGGTTTGATAATCATCATAGTACATGTCCACTTTGCAGATCCATCCATTGAATTTGAAGCTGACACACATCTTTTAATTTTTCTAGGGAGTCGTTTTTCTTTTTCATTTTTATTTTTTCTTTTTGGGTGATGATAGTATTTAGCTTGCTCGCTTACCTCGCGATTGGCAGGAGTCTTTGAGACACTGCGGTAATGTTGTTGCTGGTGAAGCTTGAGCGCACTTTTACACCTTTTTTAGGAATCTTTTTTTTTTTAGATTATTATTATACTACTATTTTCTCTGTTTTTGATCCTTTATTTTGGAGAGGGTTCCTCTAGAATCTTGGGACCCTTGATTGGGTTTTTGCTCTATTTTCCAGCAAAGTGCACCAAAAAGAAGGTGATGAAGTAAAGAGAAAGGAGAGAACTTTGCTGTTGTACTGCTTTTTTGTGTGTTTGTGCAAAGCACCAGAAGAAATAAAATGAAAAATGAAGGGTTGAGCTACTTCTTTGATTTCATTGGTTGTCTACTCTTTCAACTTGTACCAATGAACTTGTGGTTGTAAACAATACTAGCAATAAGAACAGTCATAGTTTGTAAAAAGTGTAGTCCAGGTGGAGGTGAAGAGCAGAGGATTTTTCTTGTAGATGGGTAAAATCTTGTTTGTTCAGAATGTTATGGTTAAATCATGTAATCTTGTAAACAATATGGTAAATCATTCAAGGTAGTGTAAGTTTTGAAAAAATCTTCTTTTTCCCTCGAAATCTAATTCTTCAATGTAGATCTATTATCGTTATTTTTATATCGACTTTTCAATGTCCCGATACACAAAATTATGTAGATCTTTACAAATTTCTTCGTGGAGACATGGATGTGATGATAGATTATTAAGGTGTGAGAATAGACACAACTTTACTATAATTGACCGGACCGCAAATGAAGCAGAAGCCAATTACTATAATTGACCGGACCGCAAATGAAGCAGAAGCCAAATTGTACCTAATTATCTATGAGGGAATCAGTAATATCATGTGACAGGTTTAATTGGGTAAATAAGACATGTGAAGGCGCCTATTATTAGCAGGCCTCAATCATTGGTGGCATCTACATTGAATGGACAAGGTTTCATCTAAAAGATTGACTGTTCCCGGAAATGTGTTTAAATGTTTGATGTTGTTTGCTATGCTGTGGTCCTCCTTTTCCTTTGATGAATGTGTATATTGTTATGCCAGTTTTCTGGGTCTCTTAAAGGGTGCTACAATGACACATTTTATACTTGGTGCTTGCATTATAATCTACAATCAATATACCAAGTAACAATGCCGGTGGCGCGAGTGCGCGACCACGACCATTGGGGGAGTATATACACCACAGAACACATAACAGACGACACACATACAATAATAACACAATGTTGAACAGAGTTGAGCAGGACATTTGGTGCACCCAAAAATTGACTTGACTGTGTATACTCCAAAGGGCTACCTAGCCAGGTGCAACATTGGTCGGACCACAACAATATGCACGGGATTCTACCCAATAGCAGCGAGTAAAAGTTGGCACACGGAGAGGGTGACATCCGACTAAAGGCCTATAAGACTTGGCTTTCTTAGTTAATCACTAGGTTAGGCCTTCCTTAACAGCTTTATGAGTTAATGGCGCCACTGTATTACGAGCCTTTCCAAGTACAAGCATGAATATATGACACTTGACGGAGTGGCACATTTCACTTAGCAATAGTAGGAAAACAGAATTATTGACATATTTCAGATAAGGGTTTCATAAATTGGTTTTACCAGATTACAATTTTTTATGAAAGCATCCAAAAAAAAGGCACAAGTAACAGACATGCTTGATAAAATCAGACAACACTGGAGTTTAATAAAGCAGTGCATTACCCAAAATTAGGGACGGCAAAATGCTGAGTTTGAACTTCATCCCTTGGTGAATCCCTCAATTTTAGGATCAACATGGACATCTCCCTTTGCTCTTGGATGCTAGCAATGTGTATTTGTTTGACGCGTTTCTGAGGTTTAGCATCTACATATCTCACCTCTGCAGAGCAAACATGCACGAGACTTGTAACAGTTGCTAATCATTAAGAACCAATGAGTTGAGGAAACATCTAAATACATATGTCCACACATAAGTTCCCATGTAGGCAACTTATATAGAAGGGACCATCGTGAACTAGCTAAACGTCCAGAGATCATGCAGCATGGTAGGGTGATTCAGTATAAACATCCGCTACAAAGTACAAACAGTTCTTTTGCCTGTGCCAATAAACCCGACATCAAGACTTTCACCAGGAGTGAAGTTCCGCGAATTTTCATCATGGTCGTCAATACAATAATAAATCTATGGGAAAGATTTTAGCAAAAAAGTTTAGATGCATCCAGAATGACACAGCATCAAGTACAGTTAATTGACTCACAATTATAGAGTCAAATGCTGGCCTAACACTTCCACTTTGCTGGTTAATTGAACCTAATACGGAATTGTTCAGAGACAATAGTAGAAGTTTGGCTTCAAACAACTTTTGTTTTACATTTGTTAGAAAACTATTTCTGTCACTTTCGGACACCTACAAAGAGCAAGCATTATGTAATACTCAGATTCTAAGAACCACCAAGAAAATCTACTTTCACTTTTTTAGGTATGGAGCTTTTGCAAGTTTCAGGTGGACAAGGAAAAAGACATCAGTAAAACAGGGATAAGGCAAACCAGGAATTGACAGCAAAGGGAGAAGTCAATAGTAAAGGATTAACAAGAGTTAATAAGGAATCAAGATCGATTTAGTTAGCGCAAAAATTGAGTGATAAACAACAATTTAAGAAAAAACAAAAGAAGACACTCCAGCAATTTCTTGATCATGAGATCATTAAAAGCAGTAAATCTAGGATTTAACTGTATACAAAGTTTACATGCTTTCATAATACCCTAAATTCTGAGCTATGTGTTCCAGAGGTGTTCTAGAATAACTACTCATGGGATAGGTTTACAGAGGAGAACCGTTACAGGAGATCTAGAATTTGCCAATTTTGAGGAAAAGGGAAAAGTACACTTTAAGTGTTAATCAAGGTCAGTAAGTATCTTGGACTTGACCAAAGAGTTTTGCTTCGCTAAGCAAGAGTAACCGAAATCAATTGTTTCCAAATATTACATGACTAACAACTCAAAAAAGTTCAGAACACACCAAACTTGAAGAACAAGTATACTTTAAAACTGATAATGAGATCACCAACACCACAAAATTTAAGCAGTTTATTAATATTATGGATGCTTACATAATGCCTTGAATCTTAAAACTACAGGGGAAGCGAGAGTCATCAACTCCAGAAACCCGACAAATGAATAATAATCATCATGCATCAGATAAATACTGATGGAACCTATGCCAATAAGTATGTTATAAAAGTCGATTACATTTCATTATATATCTGACATTTTGACACAATTTCAGGAAAAATAGATTGTTAATCGTGGTCATTAGATGCCTCAGACTTGACCACGCCCACACACTTGCCTTTGTGCAGCAAGAGTAAAGAAAACTTTATCATTATTAAAAATAATAAACCAATACTATCTGGTCTTCCCAAATGTGAATGATTAGAATAGATTGCTTCTGGAAGACTCCATTCTACTTCGTCATCAGAAGTACAATATATGGACGTTTTTTCGTGATCTTGACAGTTTATTCAAAATAAAGTTAATGAAAGACAATATAAATGCAGTTTAGTACAGGCAAGCTCCAAAGAGTCAAAACATCTTAAAAAGTTTATTGTTTATCCAATGATGGTGCAACAATTAAAGACCAAGTCATGAGCTTACATCATGATAAGGACTACACTGTAGCAGAAGTGATAGACATGGTGATTATCAGCACATTATGATAGCAGTACCAACCTATGATCTGTACCATATAATCCAAAAACTATAAAATTAAACATTAATAACATTTACCTTGATTACGCCTGCAATGCAGAACATAGGGGAACTTGTGTGGTAGAAGTTTGGTCCTCGATGTCCATTGTCTTCTATTCTATGGCCTCAACTCTTCTAGCAGTGACCTACCAAAAACATCCTCAAGTAG
The DNA here is from genome assembly GCA_038382645.1 of Spergularia azorica. Taxonomy (NCBI): domain Eukaryota; kingdom Viridiplantae; phylum Streptophyta; class Magnoliopsida; order Caryophyllales; family Caryophyllaceae; genus Spergularia; species Spergularia azorica. The sequence continues at coordinate 26,633 of JBBYHQ010133319.1, forward strand.
CCAAAACGAAAGTCATCATCTCAGCTTATTTAATTTCAAGGCCAAGATAACAGCAGACCCGTCTAAATTACTCATGGAATAATAGTGTCCACCTCTGCAAGTGATATGGTGTTACCTGTGGCAAATGTCGCACCATGTCCACAAAAGGTCGCCATTATGAACCTCAGCACTAAACTGCTTCATATCACACTTCTTCAGACACATCTGAGAAAGAAATATTCCAGCAATCAATACCTCCGAGATATACACTAACTTAGCAGGATAGCAGATAAGATTGCTATACAGCAAGTCATTAAGTTGGGAACTAACATCTAATCTATCTAAGCTAATTGTAGTGTAAATCATGAGATGGAGGCAACATTCCAGAGTAATTGACATTCTTGTAAAAGCTTCCATTTCTATCAGCAAGCAATAGCAAACTAACCAGAAGGATCACTCCTTTACCGAAAAAGTTAGTTATGACTTATGGTCACTTAGCCAGCTTCCTGGCTCCTGCAATTCAGCAATTCACGTGGTACCCTCGAACTTTGACAGATTGCACATGGTACCCAACTTGACAACTTTGTGCACATGGTACCCCT
>JBBYHQ010133423.1:0-27205 GCA_038382645.1 Spergularia azorica
CCACCGAATGGTGGTGGTGGCGTCGCGTGAGGTGGTGGTCGGTGAAGGTGGCCGGCGGTGGTTAGGTGGTTCGTGGTTGTGGTGGCGGGTGGGTATGGGAGGAGAGAGAAAATAAAGGGAAGAGAATATGGGTTGGATTTTAATTGAAGTATTGGGTCAAGTTAGAGTTTGGCCCAACTCAAATTGTAAGTCCAGGTAAATGAGCCCAGGGGGTACGGTAGTATTTGCGTTACTTATGGCAATTATTTATCGTTCCTCAGAATGTAACATGCAGAGACAAGAAGAACCCAGAAAGGGGACTTTGTAGCTGGACCTCGTTTTTTTACTTCATTAATTTATTAATCTTTATATCACTTTACTTGTAATTTTACCGCGCAATAAAAAGATGATAATTAGTTTTACAAATTTTTTTTTTCATCAACTTAATATCGGTGAGAAATTTATTGTAATCGCCATACCGCATTGCGGCATTGGGTAATAATTTTCATATAAACTTAATACTGGTGAGAAATTCATTGTAATCGCCATACCGCATTGCGACATTGGGTACTTCTTTAATTGAATGAATCTCGACTAGGCAACGGAACTCATAACAGCTTTTATCATTAACATTTCAGCCCAATTTGATTGGGTTTTGTGACAACGGTACATGACATAACCTTAAGCTCCACAAATTGATAAATACGAAAAAAACCATTGATGCTGCAACTTTTCAAGTTAAATAAATAACGTGTGTAGAAATGAACAATAAGTCAGTATGTCCGAGTGGTTAAGGAGACAGACTTGAAATCTGTTGGGCTTCGCCCGCGCAGGTTCAAGTCCTGCTGCTGACGTTTACCATGTTTTTTCTTTTTGCTTTTTAATCCAACCCGTCCCTTTGTGCATTTGTATTCGAGTTTATGTTTAGGCCATAAAGATCAGTCGATTTCGAGCAGAGTAGGATTATATAGGGCGACAATACTTGCGGAAACTAGAAGATAGTTTTAACCGTGCTTGGCGCACAGTAGGTAGCTTGTTGCGACACCTTGTTTGACTAGCTTATCATGTGAAGTGAATCAACGGGTTCTTTTTATCAAGCGATTTAATGAAAATTATTTGATAGCACAAAATGATTGAATTTGGCAGTTTGTTTTGTAATCATGTTAAACTTTACAACATGGTAAGATAATGTAGGCTAAAAGATACGATCAAATGACATTTCGTCATCGTATCTTTAATCGTGTATATCATTTACTCAGAGACATGCTTCTTTCTTACGCAACCTCCCAAAACTAAATTGAAGCACCAAGTTAAGAACTAATAAGTAGGGAAGGGGAAACTTGAAGGCAAAATCTTATTAATGCAACATGATCAAGTCCATCTTTAGCCGAAAATCAACTATGATCCTTACGAATCACTCTTCCTTACATAAATAGCAAGATCTACCTAATTGCTTCCATTCAAGTTTTATTCAACTTGATTCTCTCATCAACAATTTAGGCAAATTGATCAATGACATCCTACTCTACCTCTAACTCCCGTCGCATTCCTACCCTATGTATAAGATAAGGCAAATTCTTATCAAAACTTTCCCAATTGTTCACTCAGATAATATTTCAAAGATAATGCAATCGGCAATCCCTCATCTTTGATCCATATCCAAAAAAATTTCAAACCCATCCATTTACTTTCCCAAGAATTTTGAACACAACACTAGTATGGGCGAACAAATGCTTTGAACGTTTTACTCACACATTCATGTATCATGTTGGTAAGTTGCACTTCTAGAATACCCACATTTTGCCCCATCGCAATGCACGAACACTTGACCACATTTCCGTCAGATCTAAGGGGCGTGTGTCATCGATAAACCTGTATCGACCTTAACCAAAAATCGCACTCAAACTATAAAATTCGCCAATAAGTTCAATCGAATTAGATTAAAACACAACAATGCTAATACATCGGATCATTCTGTTTGGTTGATTTTCTCTCGCATATTTAGATCAAAACGTAAATAAATTCAATGAAACGGGAGGGTAATAGGGAAGATAAAATTTCATTATCGTCATAATCGTCCTTGATTACAATAGTACTAAGACCAAATTTACAAGAATCAAGGACAAAAGTGGAAAACAGGATTACAAAATGGGATGACTTTTTGTTGCCATTGCCATCACCGTAATTCCTCCCATCATTACTCCACTAATACTAATTAACCCAACACTAATAATAAACAAAAAAACTCAATTAACTCAGCTTTTCCTATCAATAAAAATTCAGGTTTTTAAGCTGAGTTAGAAAAAACGCCTTCCTCCCCCCCCCACCCCCACATTGTGGCGTGTTTTTGAATTTACGTTCCCCAGCCATTTAAAATTCCAGCTGGACAACCTCCCCTAAATTAACAATTACCCTAAAATTAAAAAAAAAATTAAAAAAAATTAAAACCCTTCCCTACTCGGTTAAGTAATCCTTCCTCACGCGTGTTTCCGTTTCAACGCCATCTAATTACTGAATGTACTTATCTTGTAACCCCACTCACCGAGTTGACTCGGCCGCCGCCGCCGAGTCGAGTCCGAGTCGACTCAACTCGGTTAACAAAGTGATTTCTCGGAGCGGAGGAGAGGGAGAGAATCGGAGGCGCGGCATCGACTCGGTATCTCATCGGAGCGAGTGACGACTCGGAGGACATCCTCAAATGCGGACTCGTCGCACGGGATGCAAATCGGACCGTCATTGTTATCGAAACCGTACTCTTCCTCGGCTTTCTGTAGAAGATTTCGGAAGAGCGGATGATTCAGATGCGTAGCGCGCACGACAAACCGCCGTCCGGAATCTCCGACGATGACCGCCACGTGTCCCGGTGGTACATCCGACGGCACACATCCGATCTTGTTGTTCCGCCGCGACGATGATGACGCCTTTCTCCGCCACCGCTTCAGCATTTGACTCACCCGTGCAATGCCCCGAATACGTCGACTTCCCCACATATAATATAATTGATTAAAATATAAAAAGAGGAGGAAAAGAGAGAGTGAAAAACAAAGAGATTTTTTTCGGAGGAGATGAACTTTTTTCAGTTGGGGGTGATGTGGGTGTGTGTGTGGGAATATATGTAGTGTAGGGTTAACGGTTTGAGGTTTTATTTTTATACTGAAAGGAAAGTACGGGATTACCCTTCGTGTTTGAGATAATTACTGGAGTGAGAATGTATATGATGTTTCAAGCTTGAGTGGCACGTGAGGTAAGGGAGCGGGTTTTTGGTATGGGACTAATATGGAATTTCACTCAATCACAATTTGTGATGTGAAGATTCTTATTATTAGGAAAGTACTTCGCCGTATAATTCTATTTTTTTTAATCACGGTTACAAATTACTCCTTTCGTAATATGAGAGATTTTTTTCTGTATGATTGTGGTTGATTCAAATTTTTTTCTGTAACATAACAAGGGAATATATTGGATTGAAATTTGAAATTTGGCATCGATGAAAACTAGCAATCGAATTATACACTTTCTATTTTGTGCATGGCTAAATAATTTATTCCCATTTTGATACAATAATGATACGATTTCTATTATGAAATAATTGATTCTAGGATTATATGGGTTGTTTCGATTTGATTGCATTTGCCATTTCTTTGTATTTTGAGCTGGATGCGTTCTAATCCAGTAAAACTTACCTAAATTCATCAATTTTTTCACTGGTGAATCCAACGAAATTTCGGTCAGGAAATCACTACAATTTTTTCGTTAAACATATTATTGAATTATTTGATTGACACAACAAGTTTAATTATGGGTAACAAATTAGCAAAGATATGGATATAATTCCTCTTTTGATATTCATCCAATCATGTTTTTACCCCCCCTTTCCTTGGCCCGATGGATATGAATTTTTCCAGTCGAGAACCAACAATATGGAACAAGTTGAGCAAAAACCATCTGCATCTTTATCTTCGTACCATCGTCTTGTTCACATTTCGATTTATTAGATACATCATAAAACCAAACTATTCAAAGGAGTTTTGCTAACTCCAATTATAATACTCCGTATAAGTTAGCGATGTATATAGTTGAGAGTTTGAATTGAGATATTTGCATACACGTGAGTAATCCATCTTGTTATTACGCAAATTATACCATGCTCAAGGAAGCACAAGAAGCATGGTGATCATTCTTACAATAAAGGAATGGGGACTATATTTAAAATGATTTTTCATTTTTTAATATATGATCCTCACTCGTCTATTGTGAGGAGGAATATCATGCTCCTTGTATAAGCACTGTTGTTATTATCAACTAAAAGTTCTAACCATGTATCATCGTAAATCACTTGTGCAAATGAGAATTGCATTCATAATCGAACATATTTTCGTAATTCCGAATTTAAAATTCAAGTGTAAACATTCCAGGTAGAGGTACGTAGATAATTAAATCCGTGGAAGAACCGTACAAAGGGTAGTGGTACCGCAGTACTCGATAGGTAGTGACTTGTCACACAGTAAATGAAAAAGTTGGGCGAAGAAGACAAAGGCCGTAGGTGGTAAAATGCCAAAAATGTCCTTACAAGTGCACGTAAAGTCAGGTCAAGCGCGACATACTCCCACCATTCTCTCTCTCTCTTCAATGCTTTTTTTTGCTCTTTCGAGATAATCTTCACACTCACACTTTTCATTTTTCTTGGTACCGCATACACATTCACTTTCACACCCCATCCTTCATTTCCAACTGGATTAACATAAACAATTAAAGTGGGCTGTGTTAATGGACTTGTTGGCCCAATCCACCATATAACACAAATAATTGGGCCGACTCGCATATTAGCTCACCTTTGAATAATTTTTGGTTAACGTAGACAAACTAAATACTTTTGAAATATGACGATTTGACGAGAGGTTTTGTGTTTGACCATTCATTCATTATAGGGTTCATTATATATGAGTAGTTGTTTTATGGTCAGACAACCACACTACACTAAAAAAATACGCACATTTATACTATCAATCTGCCGTCCGATGTGGACACCAACACGACAAAACACGCGCTTTAATTTTTCAATCAGTCACTTTTAATATCATTTCTAGTCAAAACATGATTAATCTTTTAATCAATACTCCATCTTCTTTCTATTTGAGCTAGCACTACACCTCAACACGACCATTCAAAACAGCATTTCGAAAGGGGAAGAAGTATTTGGGTAGGAGTAATATACTACTATACCTTAACAGATGTTGCCGTTTTCATACCCGTATCCGTATCTTTACCCATATCCGTATTCGAATTCGTATCCGCGTCAACTGGAGAGGATCCATGAGTACAAACTACGTGGGCTCTTTTGGGCTGTCCATCCTGAACCGAGTTACGAACTTACGATAAACCCAGACTCGTTCATCCTCAACTCACAAAAACCAAAAAAAATGAGTCACCCTCTTCTCTTCCAACAGCTCCCCTGCTACCACCTCTCAATCCCAACATCATCATCATCATCATCATCATCATCATACTCATCATCAACCCATCTGATTAAATCAACGGTCCAGATATGCACCCACAGGAACCCCTTCCGTGCACCTCACCCACACCCAATCCGAACCACCACCGTAAAATGTATGGCGAATCCGAGAAGAGTAGCAATGGTAGCAAAGCAAATTAGAAGGGAACTTTCCGACATGTTGCTGACCGATAAAAATTTACAGTACGCTGTCCTGCCCGAAGCTGCCCTTGGTGCTGACCGTTATCTCTCTTCTGTTACTACTATTAGTGACGTTGAGGTTTCCGCTGACCTTCAGGTCACTTTATCTTCTCCCTCCCTTTTTTATTTAATTATATTTTAAAGTTCATTTATTTACATTTGTAATCAGGGTTAGTTTGGTTTAGCTTTATCCGTGACGGTTTCATATGACGATTCATGTTAGCCATATCGGAATTTAGAAAGTATTTAATAATTGATACTATGCATTATGTGTAGTGTAATGCTAATGTACGCAAACCTTATCCCTATTGAAACGTAGAGATGACCCAAAATGAAAATGCAAATTGCTAGAGGTCTACAATGTAGACACAATTAATTTGTCTACAGTGTAAAATTAAGTTAGTAACAGTAAAATTGAGATCAGAGTAGTAAAATTATTTGCAATGAAAAATTCAGGTAGTAAATTTAATTGTGTGAGTAGTAAAATTTTGATAGTGTAGTAAAATTATTGCTGATTGTAGACACTCAAAACTGTCTACACGGTAGACCTCTAGCATTGTCCAATGAAAATTGCTTTGAGGATCGTACCGACTGAGTGCTACTTCACGATATTAGAAGCCGAGACAGTTTTTTGAGCTATTTTAGTAGGGGGGATTTTTGTTAGTTGATAATTTGGTTTATTGGTTTATGTATGTGTATAGGTGGTTAAGGTTTATGTGTCGATATTCGGGGATGATAGAGGACGAGAAGTGGCTCTATCTGGTCTAAAGGCGAAGGCGAAATATGTGCGAGGTAAACTCGGAAAGAGAATGAAGCTCAGGCTTACTCCTGAAATTCGGTTTGTCGAAGATGAATCTTTAGAACGTGGAAGCAGGGTAATTGAACTCAATTGTGCTACTAAACTTTCAATTGCTTGCTATCCTCCTTGCTTTTATATATCGACTGTATATGTGTACGCAAGAATGACATGTCTTCGAAAAATTTGGTGTGTCATGTGGAACATAGCGAATTCACTGCATTGTTTGGAGGTCGTGTTTGGCGAAGTACATTATGCATTACATCCTATAAGCATCATATCCCTAATACAACTTAGGAATACTTCCATAATAATCTAACAATTATAAATGTTTGCGTGTGTAAGAAATATGTGTTCATAGCTCGGAATAGGTCTGAATTGTTGTGTTCTACAAAATTCTTGTATATGACAAATGAGGTGAATTTTATAGCTAAAATGCAGATTACTGTGTGCAATTCTTAGTTATTGGTCCTGGTCTCTCGGATTTCTGATAGGGATTTACTTTCTGTAACACCATATGCACACATCGAGCTATCAGCAAAGGTCAAAATGCGAATGAGCTGATTGAAGATTGTGGCTTCAAATTTGCAAACATGATAAACTGTGGGATAATATATGAACTTCATTTCGTAGGATGTTTTAACTTTCACTGCCATATTAATCCTTCGGAGATTCGTGAAAATATCTGAGGATGCTTTGAGTATTGAGTCTATTGACTGTCAGCATTTTACTGCTTACTGCATTTTTAGGCATTTTGTTGTGTTACTGCTGCTGTTATCCATTTTGGTAGAAAAGGCGGCTTTATGATGACAAGTGTCTGTTCTTGTTATCGATCATTTAGGTCATTGCAATATTGGACAAGATAAAAAGTGACAATGAGCAAAAAGATGACAACTTTCCAGAAGACGGAGAAGAACCATCAGACCCACCTGCTGATGATGAAAATTGGGAGGAAGAGGACACTGATGAAGGCATCATTTATGTCAGATAAACTTTACTTTGGGTGTGGTGATGCTTCAACTTTGCTCTACTTTCACCTGAGGTAAGGCCTCTCAGAATACTTGATACGTGTACTGTTAATGGTCGTTTCGAGTTGTACATGCCTTCGCTGATTCACAGAGAATAGCTGTGTGGAAAATGTGGTTGCTCCAAGACTCTGGTTTTGATTCACTCTCTTTGCTAACTTTCAAACCCCTTAGTTTCCTTTTATTATTTGTTTATTTGAAACTGTTGTGTCAAGTTTAGAGCCAAGTGGCCCTCTGTTGTGTCCTTTTTAGAATTCCACCTTGAACAAAGACCCATAAGAGGGCTTGAACGAGCGTGTATATCTTCAAGCACCCGTTACATCTAGGCAGCCTAGCTAATGATTCCTATCTGACTGAAGAGCAATGCTCGACTTAGGTGTCAACTCTCAACGTTGAAGTAAGTAATGGATAGGGCATTAGTTAGGTCCAGAATAATAGCTTTGAGAACGAAATCACATACTAGCCTTGGGTTGTTGTATATCGTATATGGAGTCAATCAATTAGTCCATCTCCCATGGATATCGGGGATCTTATCAACAAATGCGTAAATTGTCTCTTTATCGATTACATGTTGACTAACAGCTTGGGTGACTGAGGGTTTGGAGACCAGTGTAAGCTACATGAAAGTTAGAATGTACCCAGTGAAATTTTCATGATTTTAACTCACTCTTGATTGATTATGAGATTGATCCTACAATTTATATACTCCACTGCTTTTTAATTGGTCCAACATGTTGTATACCCTGCTGCTTTTTCAATTTCCTCACACAGACTCTACATTGCAGTTTCGTGTTTGCTAACACTGGTTTGTATTCTTTGTCATGTCAAATTACACAGGCCAAACGAGATTTTAGTAGTATAGTGGCTCCTCTGTCACACTTCTAATGCCTTGGAGGTCTGCCGCAGTGGTTCAAGGTTTCGCCAATGATCCTATATTCTAAAGTTTACTGGAGGCTAGGAGACCAAGCAGGCAGTGATCCCCTGTCATCACTCTTCGAGCGAATGAAATGGTTCTGTACATAAGTAGCCAGTCGTAAGACTGAAATCTTCTGCTTCGTTTACTTCACTAAATGGAAAGGGGTAGGTCAATTCCTTGGGTATGCATGTACGCAGCTGTTGATGTGAAAACAAGGCGTAGCCATGTAGGTCAATTTCTTTAAGCTCCTGTGGCTTAAGGTAGAAAATGTTGATTAATTTCTGTAGCCATAACGATGTTAGACGTGAGAATTTGTTGCTTTGCAGAACAGAACGTTGTGGTTTACGCTTTGAACCTTCAGCTGCAATAGGCATTTTGTGGTGATTTTTTCCCCTTTTCGAAGTAGACGTTTAAAATGAGAAGTGTAATTAGAGGAATCGTGAGATTTGTGACTGTCCAGACTCCAGAAGACTCACGTAAGAGCAGTAAAAGCCTTGTTAAGATAGATGAGCAAATAGCAGTCCGTTGCAAAGATTATACTCCGTAGTTTGAAAACAATCGTTATTTGCTGCATGACTATAAACCGTAAACAGGCTCTACACTGGAAACAGAGGAACCACATTTGGAGGATGTGCGCAGGCCAGACAGTCCACTTAAGTAATTCAGGCAGCTAATGGCAGGGAGTGTTAAAAAGAGTACAGGCACAGTGAGTGACCTTTGAATTGTGTTGTGAAGTACAGAAATAAAGGGAATGCAGCTAAAATGTAAAGACACGGAGTTATAGTTTTGGTGCAACAGAACAGTACTCCAGAATTATTTGCAAATTTAAGGGATGAAAATCACCCCGAGCTGATCTTTAATCTGTTGTTCATGAAGTCAGCAGACAAAAAAAAAATTGCGGATTAAACATAAAACAATTATCAGTATGTCTACAAAAGCCTTTTAGCTAAACTGAAATATCAGACAAGATCCTCCTTTATGCATTCTTCCACACTCCTCAGACTTCATCTCTCATATCAGTGGTGTGCTGCTTCAGCTTTGCTCTCGGACTTGGATTTCATCTGGCAAACCAACATGCAAAAATATTTAGTTGATTGCAAGTGGTAATCGTAAAACCTAAATCATCCACATTCTGATAACTAACATCCAGGTATACACTAACTAGACAAAATGGGTCAAAGTCTAAAACTGAACAGGTTTCGGATATTCAGCATTATGTTTGATTCAATGACTGGTACCTAAAGTCCTAGATTTATCTTCAACAACTTCATCACTACGATGTATGGATGTGGCTCACATACATCGTAATATCCAGACTATTGTAAAGAATAATAACCATCCAATTCCAAACTTCTTTAGTACTCCGTATTAAAAGAGCATTGCCATTCAATAGCATCATTCAGCCCATAAAACAAACAGAAGAACACTACAGCCCTGACTCAAAGGCAAAACCTCTCAATTAATGCTACAAGGAAGGAGTTTCTTCGTCACTAGATGAGTCACTTTCAAGCCATGACCTTTACCAAACTATATTTCATCCCACGAGTGTAACGAGTACATCAACACAGAGTTGCTCATAATAGTTATATAACCCACAGAATTTTACACAGGATGGTAACCAGCAAAAACCCATGATCAGATGATCTAGTCTCCTGCCATATCAGAGAGTTGCCCCGTCTCATTGGCATAGTTAACTCCCGGCCACATAGAACTTGAAACCCGAAAAATAAGAAAGATGAATTCCCAAGAAATGCCAAGATGATTCAAAACCGAAAGACAGCTCTTATTGACTCGGATCAATCACATTACAGATCATGTTCTTGACTCACCTAAAACTCACCGTACATCTCCAAACACTTAAGCAACTGAAGCGTGTCCAAACGATAAAACCGTATATTAGTAAGAAATTTACACCCCTAGCTAGTAAAGGTCTAACCTTCTAAAGACCCCACAACTCCATGAGCTCGCAAGCCATATTCCTAGAGAGACAGCTAGTCCAAACTCCAATGATGAAACTATAACACATCATAATCATCATCATAGAACTAATTAAAGGGTAGACAAACGTGCCTTGATCGATACGAATCTTCAACCACAAAAATCTGCTTTTAAAACTAGAATTGGCTAATGATGGCCGCTATACCACCCTCACTCCTCACCCTCACCCTCACCCGGTCACAAATCGAAACCGGTTCCAGTAACAATCTAATTATTACAGACCAATATTATCAAGTAAAAGATTGTAACTTTTACCCCATTTATAGAAATTACCACTACTTCAACAACATTCAACATCAAAACAAAATGAAAGATCTAAATTACCAATATATCCTCAGTTCATCAAACCCAAAACAAGATCAAACCCATTATAGATCCGATTGCATACTCAAATACCCAGAAATTCATTTAACAAAACATTTACAGAAACTTAGAAAAAAAAAAAGAGAGAAAGAAGAGACCTTGCGAATCTTCAGGTTGACGTAACCATAAGCTAAACCAGCTGAGAAGGCTGAGAAACGAGCCACCTACCAACATTTCAACCCCAAACATTAAAAGGGTAATAAAAAATCATCCCAAATTACAGAAAAAATCAAACGTTATAGTAGACAAAATTAAACACAATTGCAATTGAATCGAAAAAATTGAAAAGGGGGAAAATTTTACCGAGGCAAGTGTGCTGACTCCACTGTAAAATTGGGGAAGAGCTGGAACAGTCATTTTCTCCGATCTGAGATAATTTTGGGGAAAAATTGGGATCTTCTTCAGAATTTAGGAGAGAGAAAACAATTTGAGGAGAGAGAAAAAGATTGAAGATGATGGTTAGTTAAACCCTAATTTTTTTAATTTTTAATTTTAATTTTTAATTTTGTTTCTTGGGGAATAGTCCACTGTATTATTGGGTCAAAAGTGGGTTATTTTTTATATTGTTGTGGGCTTAGCCCAAAAGGAACTAATCCAAGACACTGTTTGGTGAGATTGGAGATGGTGGCTTGTGGAAGAAGATATGGTAAGGTTAGCATCAGTATTGCTATGGGAGTAATGGTGGTTTAATGGGTTCGGTTTGGCTGTAGCATGTGCCCAATGGGGAGAGGGAATGGCGGACTTGGTGAAACTTGGTATCTCGGTAGAGGTGGGTGTGAGTCGAGTTGAGTTGAGGGCTGGTTTGTTTGTATGTTTGAAGTTTGAGTTAGGGTTTGTTCGAGATCAAGATTTTGTGTTTGAGATCGTTTGGTAATAGTTCAAGCGATCAAACTTCTTTGGGAGTAAGCGTATTGAAAAATGTGACCGGTGTAATGATTCTAGAAGTTTAATGGCATATACATAATGCATTTTTTTTATGTGTATATCACATTTATATTTAGTGAGAAACTTGATATTATTATGGGGTGGATTGCGTTCACATAATGGACCAGAATGAGCATAGTGTTCGATTGTTACACTATTATTGAGCGAATACAACGGTTACCAAAATAAGCATTGGATTCATTCAATCAATGCGATATTTGAAGTGGAATAGTTTCAATGTAGCATATGCTCGTAATAATTAGCCACAACCTATGCCAAATCAAGTAACCGAGTCAAGAGAAGGATCCCCTACCTTCCTCCTCTCCACATGGGCCGGGCCTTTTACCACTACCGATCCAATTTCAAATAGCAGATGCCCGATGAAACGACCCAATCTTATAAAAAAAATTATGTGTTCGCAATCATATATAGACTCAAGATTACTCGAATTTAATAAAATAAACGAGCCAAATTGAAGCAGTTTGTTAATCAATGTGCGACTGTGATCGATCTTTTCAATTAGTAAGTTTATCACTTTATCATCGACGATGAAGTACATACACAAGTACAGCAAATGTACTTTACAAAGGTTATGATTTTAGTTTATTATAAGATGATGGACACACTCAAAGTTGACAGTTGAAATCAGAACTTGTTGCTAGGCCAAATGTCACACTAATGTTTACTTGATGTTTCCATTGACTGAATAAATTAAGCTAAGATCCCTAATTTTGTATGGTCCTACTAAGAAAGGTACTTGCCGTACCATCTGAGGATAAACGTATTCATTCCGAAGACCATGTCCATTATTCCCCGTTGATATACTGATATGCCCTACTCTTTCGTGTATATGTATAAAGGTACGGAGGGATAATGTCGTGTTCATAGAAGAAGAAATAACATCTTTTCGAGTATATTGTAAATAGTATATTGTACGACTCCTAACCGAGAAAGGACAATTTCAGCGCTAATATGAAACTCCTAATCCTAATCTATCTATGAATACTTCTTGACTCGTACTCCTTGCATATATATTTTCCATCACTGTTCCTCTTATGATAGACCTAGAGTATTTCTTATCGATCTCCATGTATAATCTTATCAATTCCTTGCTCATTCTTCAGGGTTATTATATGCCCTAATTTTCGTTGAGCAACAAAATTAATGGCTTCCGCAAATCTGTGTACAGTGTCCTCCGTTTCTCCCTCGACAAAACTCCATACACAATTCCTACCTAAAACCCTACCAAAACCCTCCTTTGTATGTTTCTCCACATTAAAACACAAATCAAAAACTCACAAAATCTTCATCACAAATTGCTCGAAAAAACCCATCAATTTGAATCTTGACAACAACCCATATGACCAGTTCCTTGATCATGACGATAAACCTAGGGAAGAATGTGGGGTTGTTGGAATCTATGGTGACCCTGAAGCTTCTTATCTTTGTTTCCTGTGCCTCCATGCTCTTCAGCATCGAGGCCAGGAAGGCGCCGGCATTGTCTCCGTAGGCAATGCCGGCGTTTTCCAGCCAATAACTGGCCTCTGACTCGTTTCCGAGGTTTTTAACCAAGGAAAAGTCCTTGATCAGTTGAAAGGAAACTCTGCCATAGGACATGTTAGGTACTCAACAGCAGGAGCTTTTTCCACTGTCAAGAATATTCAGCCTTTTGTGGCTAATTACAAGTTTGGCTCTCTTGCTGTTGCTCATAATGGAAATTTGGTAAATTTTGGATCTTTGAAATCTAGGCTTGAAGAAGAAGGTTCTGTGTTTAATACAAGCTCTGATTCGGAGATTGTGCTTCATCTGATTGGGAAATCGAGTGGAAAGGAAAAGCCATTGATTGTGAGGATTGCTGAGGCTTGTGATAAGCTGAAAGGTGCATATTCTATGGTGTTTTTGGCTGAGGATAAGTTGGTTGCTGTCAGAGACCCTTATGGGTTTAGGCCATTGGTTATGGGAAGGAGGAAGAATGGTTCAATTGTGTTTGCATCAGAGACCTGTGCATTGGACCTCGTCGAGGCGAAACTTGAGAGAGAAGTTTCTCCTGGTGAGATAGTCATTGTGGATGCAAATGGGATTTCATCTATGTGTTTACTGGCTCGCCCTGAGCAGCCAAAGCAGTGTGTTTTCGAGCATATTTACTTTGCACAACCAAATTCAGATGTGTTTGGGAGATCTGTTTATGCATTTCGGCATGCTATAGGAGAAATGTTAGCTGATGAGTCTCCTGTTGATTGTGATGTGGTCATCCCTGTGCCTGATTCTGGCGTGGTGGCTGCCCTTGGCTATGCTGCGAAAGCTGGGGTGCCTTTTCAGCAAGGGCTTATAAGGTCTCACTATGTGGGAAGGACCTTCATTGAGAAGTCACAGGTATGACATAACTTTCATTACTATTTATGTTTTTTCTGCTCTCATTTCCTCGTAACTAAGCCTTTGAATGCTGGTATATGTTACAGGCAAAGAGAGACTTTGGCGTTAAGCTGAAGCTTCTACCAGTAAAGGAAGTTCTGAAAGGGAAGAGGGTGGTGGTGGTTGACGACTCAATCGTGAGGGGAACGACATCGTCTAAGATTGTGAAGATGATCAGGGAAGCAGGAGCCATGGAAGTGCATATGAGAGTTGCCAGCCCTTCAATTATAGGGTCTTGTTATTACGGGGTGGATACTCCTAGTCCGGGTGAATTGATTTCAAATAAGCTGTCTGTGGAAGGGATTCGAGAGTTTATCGGAGCTGACTCACTGGCGTTTCTGTCGATTGATGGGATGAAGACGATCATGGGAGGTGATGCTCCGAGCTACTGTTATGCTTGCTTCACAGGAAAGTATCCAGTTCCTCCAAATCAGTAACAGCAAATGTACTGCAGCTTTTATTTGGTGATTTCAGACATGGAGATCTGTATTCATGTGTTGATGTAAAACCTTGATCTTACTAACAGTCCTTGCTCAGTAACATGATTTTGGAGCATTACAGCATATGCACTGCAGTTTTTTAGGTTGATTTTACGTTTCATGTTAACTTCATGTAACATTTACTTTGAAACGCTGGGAACTCGCAAAGTCTTGCCCTCGTGGTTAAGGCAAGGTATGCGCATATGCGCTCCCAATCTCCAGAAGCACTGAACAAGATGAACACCAAGAAAAACATGGAAACTGCGGAAAGTATAAATCATTGCGTATAAAGAACAGAAGCCACTTAATATAAATCAGAACAAATAGTACACCAAAATTATTATTATTCATAATACCTACATACTAGATATCTGAAATCAGAACTACGAAGCAATCGGGTACAAGATGCGTAACTGAACCATGAAGACTAATAGAGGTATTGTACTCCAATGCAACTTCTCTGATTTCAGCAATCAATGGATTTATAACAAGGCAGAACTTCCAAGGTTGGCAAATGGCAACTTACATTAGCCATTCTCCGCGCTGTCATAAGCATTAGATTTATGTTTTGGTGAGAAAGTGAACTCAGGCGGAACCTTGCCCAGCAACATCTCAGAGATCCTAATCTGCAAAAAAGAAAGCGAGAAAGAAAATAACATTACAAAAAGATCTTACTTCCTACCAGTTCTAAAGTGCGCAAAAACGAAGAAGTGATAGTTACTAACCCAGTCAGCTGCAGACTCAGAGGCCATCATTGTTTCTAGGTCATTACGGCCATAATATGAAGGCGGACGCCAATTTGATTGTTGTGGAACAACTTCCAGTAAACCAACGGGTACATATCTGAACATATAACTGAGCCATTCCAGCAAAAAGTGCCTTGTTGTCTCCACTCCTGCATTGAGAAACATGCATTAGCACCTCGTTGAAATGACTATACAACAAACTTCAAACTTGTGAACGATTTGCTACAACTGACTAGCTTCGACTTGCATAAAACAGCCACCATAACTAATATCAACACCTCTGTTAAATTCTCTCCTGCTTCTTGATAAGCCAACATCATTTGTTGAGGACTACAACGCCACTCGTAGCTTGTGTTCTTGGCCAAGGAACTAAGCAGGGGGGAACAAGGCTAAAATGATGTGATCCTTGACTTTTCACCAACTATCAAATTAAGGGTTGGATAGACAACCTTTGCTATTTCTCATACAAACAGTACCTTAAGATCAACACCACCTCAACAAGTTTCAAAGCAAAGCCTAGAAAATGCACTGAAGAGTAACAACTATTACAACGTTTACACCAACCTTTAGTGTCAGAACCCCAGTGCTCAAGGCCAAAACGTACATAAGCTTTAAGAATGTCAAGCCGTTCACCAGAGCTGATGTCCCATTGCCTTTGTTCCTTGATTTCAGTGAATAGCCATGGCTGCAAATGACAACAATATAAGTAGACAAAAAAAGAATTGACATTCATCGATGCACATATTGGATTATCAACATAGAACTCAACAAACCTTCACCAAGGCTCCTCGGGCGATCATGCATGAAGAGAGCTCAGGACAGTCAGACAAGTGCTTGTTCCAGTCTAGATACGAAAAGACATCCCCATTTCCTAAAACTGGCAATGAGCTGGGAGCCTTTTGAGCACAATTGTATACGTACTCCCAGTCAGCAAGTTTGCTATATCGTTGCTGACGAGATCGACCATGAATCGTTAGAGCAGAAGCTCCCCACTCGTAAATGTCAGATATTAAGGAGTCTATACGATTCCTACCTTCAATGTAACCAGTTCTAGCCTGGATGTTAAACAAATAACAAATTAGCACGAGACAGCCCTGAAATCTTAAGACACTGGAAAAACATCAAAGAACAGACTACAGGAGAAGCAAGAACAAAATGATTCCCATGCACATAATACAGCAAGAGCCCAAGAACAAAATATAAGAGACCTATTTTTGCTTTCACACACAAGTGGACAAAAGGCAGCAACATTGAATGAGCCTCTCAGCCACATGCATGCAAAACAGAAAAAAGACTATATAAGAGTACCTTGACAGTAATAGGCTTCTCTGAAGAAGCACAAGCTGATTGTATAACATTTTTCATACGTAATGGTTTTGTAAGAAGAGCTGATCCACCTCCTTTATTCACAACAAGGTCAATTGGACACCCCATATTAATATCAATAAAGTCGACTGAGCATTCCCGGTCAATAAGCTCAACGGCACGTGCTACAGTATCAGGATAAGCTCCACAAATTTGTACACCAAAGAGATCCTCAGATTTATGCCGCCTCAGCAATGCCCATTCTGAAGCTTGTCCCTTCACATAGAATAAATTCAATTCACTGATTAGCAGGAAGCCAACATCTTCTACCTACACTTCCTAGAGTCAATCACAACCCTTCAGGATTAATCGGCACTAAGTAGGGATGATTGATGAGCAAGTCTTTCCTAGAAGCTGATATTATCCTTTAATGGAACTTCTTTGTAGTAGAAAGCAACAGACCTGAAGAAGATTTGTGCACATAGCCATTTCACCACATGTAACATCAGCTCCTAGAACCTTGCAAACTCTACGGAAAGGAAGATTGCCAACAGTAGTCAAGGGTGCAAGATACATCTTCCCCCTGAAGTCTATCAGTTTCCTCTCCCGTGGCTGTAATTTTAAGCTGGCATCGGTCTCTGGAGGTAAAGCGTCAATTACCATTTGTGGTTTATCATCTAGGGAGTCGTTCATTTCAGTATCCCCTGCCAGACCCAAAACTAACATTAGAAAAGCAGAGCATAAAGCAAGTGAGAATAAGCAAGATCAAGAAAAAGCAACATGAAAATCTAGTTGGGTAATGCGGTAAGCAACCATTTTTCATTTCATCAGAAGAAGGTTTTTCATCATCATCTCCTTTTGCTTTCTTCAATGGCCTGCTGTCCTCTGTGCCCGGAACACCACCAACAGATCCCTCTTCGGGAAGCACAGGAGACTCGTCCTGTCTACCATTAGTGTCATCCTTTTTACAACTATTATCTTCTAAAGAATGTGAACTATTGGAAACAATGGGAGCAACATCTTCTTTCTCTTCAGTATCTGTTACTTTTGAAAAGCCCTTCCCCTGTAACATTGCATATTTTAATTCAAAGAGCAAAATTACAAGCCTGAGCGATCAAAGAAAAGAAAAACAAAGTGCAACTTGAAAAGACTGATGATCGTGGGCTCATGACTAATAAATCAGTTAGGCAATACGGTTGGCAAATTCTGGGTATCTTGTTAGCGCGTTACAATATCTAAAAACCATTTTCAGAATTTCTAGTTAATCTATGTTCCATGAACTAAATTTATGACAAAAGGCATCTATGTAGCCTCAAGAGTCAAGATCTCCCAAGAGATTAGAAAAGTATTTAAAAGAAAACAATTAAAATAATCAACGAGTGCATACAGCAAGCCCAAGCTGTTTGAGAGCAGCATTTGACTTCGGGAAGTTGTTTTTATTCTTCCATAAAAGCTTTTGAACATCTTTCTTCAGTACATTTACTTCAACGCCCTCTTTCAAAGTATCCAAAATCTCACCCGAGAGAGTTTTATGGGTACCCATAAACCTGCAGCTCACTCCATAAGGACAGCGTTTATTAGCATAATTGAAAGGGCATTCTCCCTCAAGATCAGCAGGTCTCTGCACAGGCGACACAAAAAGATACATCAGTGAAAGTAGTAGGCAATCATGATCAAAACAGAAAGACCCAAACCTTGCACTACCTGTAATTTATAAGCCTCCAAGTCATGGCTAAACCGACACTTCTCACCATATTGACAAGCACTAATATCTTCAGCCTTTGCAACTTGTGGGCAGAGATGTAGGGCAGACTTCCGTTCCTGTAACATTTTGAGAGAATCAACCATCGTCACTCGTGAATTCACCAGTTCAACTAACATTAGGATAAAATTCAACCACATTTACACTTGCCAAAAAACCCAACTCCAAATCACAATTCCCAGTTCCAAGTCCTATTATCTAGCCGTTATACAATGCAAGCAGCATCAATAACACGAACATCAACCCAACGTGGCAAACCAGCTCAATACAGCGAGTTCATAATTGTGACCTTACTATTCTTTAAGGTCCTTTTCCCCAACTATCCAAACCAAGACAGCAACACAAATATACAATTACACTCTCAAAGTTCTGTTCTTTTCCCTTATAAATTCGTCATAACACAAATATAAGACCTTCTAATTCAATTGATCCAGTGCACTGAAAAAACAAACTCGATCACAAGACGAAATACCTTTTCACAGACCGGTTCTCAACAATCCGAACCAATATACCATTACAAGCTAGGAAGTTGCTTTCACTAATCAATTAACCACCAAACCAAATTCCAGCATTTTATCATTACATCACATTCTTACATTACCCCAGTCCCGAGGTAAAGGGGGTCGAATGTACGCAACCTTAACAATATAAGAATAGCAAACAGTTCACTGCCCACGGCTTCAATTAAACTGTTCCACCAACACCACCATATTCAATTATAACACAAAGTTCACCCTAAATTCGAATTTCATACTACATTATACGGAATTACGGAGTTCATCAAATGAATAAAAAACGAATAAATTCAAGCGAATGTTCATTGAATAAAAATAGAAATCGAGAGAAATTAAAGTATATGATATAGAACTGACAATTTGGCGTTCTCGCTTAAGCTGGCGCTTAGATTTCTTCTCCTTGACGACACTTTTCTTCTTTTTGCCTTCATCATCAATATCAACGTCCTCCTTTTTACTTTCCGACGTGGACCTACCGCTTGGCGGCGGCCGCATAAATTCCTTCTTCACCGGAGCTATCGACTTCGCAATCAACTCCTCCGCCGACAACTTAGTAATATCCACCCGTGGCGCCGCCGTGGGAGGCGGAGGCGCAAGAGAAGGTGGAGGAACCGAGTCGTCGGAAATCGACTCGGTGACTGACTCGTCCATGGCGGACTGAGTTGACTCGGTGGAGGTGATAGGTGGTGGATCCTCCTCCGACAGCTGAGAAATATCCACGGGTGGCGCCGCCGTGGGAGACACCGTAGGAGACGAAACATAAGGTGGAGAAACCGAGTTGTCGAGAATCGACTCGGTGACTGACTCGGCCATGGCTGACCGAGTTGACTCAGTGGTGGAGATAGGTGGTGGTGGACTGGTGAGTTGGGGAAATGGCGAGGGTTTATCTTTAGTTTAGGGTTTTTGTATAATTGACGCTACGCGCGAATCAATAAAACGCGTCGTTTTAGTGGAATTGGAACATCGGGAAAAAAAAGGGAAGAATGTCAGAAGTGGGGTTCGAACCCACGCCCTCATACGAGGACCAGAACTTGAGTCTGGCGCCTTAGACCACTCGGCCATCCTGACTAAACAAACTCTTGTGTTAATTATCGCCTAATCTAACATAATAATTATGGAGTACATTATGACTACGGTGTATCATGTATGTGTATGTGTTGGGCTGCTCAACTGGGCCTGCTAGTGTCAGGATTAGGCTAATGTGGTTTCAAGGCCCAACCCATGTGAGAGAGCGGAGGTGATTTCCAATTCTTTCCATGAGTTGCTAGTACTAGTTGTATATTTGGGTTTATAGAGAAAACGAGTTATTTCAATCGTAAGTAAGAATTATGTTACTATGCCATTAAGAATAGAATGAAAAAAGTTAGGTTAGACATACTGCATATGATATTACCGAATTCAAAATATGAGGTATTTCTTATAGGAGAAGATAACATAGGAAACTTGTTATTATCAATATAAATCCCATCAAAGAACACTTCACCCTTTTTGGAAAAGAATAGCACCCATGTGTACAACTTGATGCAATATGTTCACATAGACTTATAGAGCACTAAAGTATGTAGTTATTGTTATTGTAGTTGTACTCCCTACAAGATAAGATGTTAGCAAAAGGTGTCTCATGTATCTTGTGACATTGATTAAAGAGACATGTCTCGAGAAAGTGTAGCCAATAATAATAATAATAGAGTCGACATTAATAAAAACAAAACCTTCCACTTTCACCATAATATGGGTCTTCTTTATGGACTTTACTTCATGCAGGGGCAAACAGAGAGACGCAAGAAAGAGAGAGATGAGTATGTAAAATCGACTGCCTTATCACTAATCAACCTCCTCTTTATTTTCGAAGGGGTCCTCCAAAAAATGAGACAATGACTTCAATTGCAACCTTTTGCTTCTTCAATGTCATTATATATCTATATGTAATCCCATTACTCTTATCAAACCCCTCTTAAGAAAAGGGTCCTACTTCATGAAAGCTAACAATGATGATTCGGGTTTGTTTTAAACAACGTGAATGTAAGCTTATCGACCTGGTAAGATTAGTAAGCGTAGCTTAACTCTCACGTGAACTCGATTTCAAGTATGAAGTGTCGTTGAAAAGACGAGATTGAATATATGTTTCAGATGACGAATCATATTGGATCAATATGAAGGTTTTGGTGGTTGTGATCACAGCAATGATTGAGTTTACCCTGACATGCACGGAAATGATAGTAGAACATACGGAGTAGTTGCATAACGTGTACACAACCAAACTCTTCGGTTTGACTGGAAATGCAAGGTCACTGTTTGAACACCTTAGTACATTCACAAATCACCAACTACTTTACCGATCTACAGATTTGTGTAGCTAAACTGTTAAACATTTCTAAACAATTTCTTTGCATTTGAACACAAATTTCCTAAACATAGTAATTAAATTTTATATGATTCAGTAACTCTATGCAAAATGAATCTACAGCTAATTTACCAGAAGTCTTTTTCCTTGTTGGATGTGAAACTAACATATGAGTAGTATAAAAGGGTAAGCTACAAACAAATACTGAGCCATTTTGGCAAAGAGAGGCCAATGAGGGGCTCAACAGGGCTAGGTTCCCATGCTTCAGAACCATTATTGCTTTGATTCGTTTTTAGTCGCTGATCCATTGCCCGAGTCCTGAGCTCGTTGCTCCTGTGAGAGCTGTTGGGGCTGAGGCGCGTTGTTTTGGCCCGACTGCTGCTGTTTTTGCTGCTGCTGCTGCTGGTGAAGTTGGAACATTTGAGGATTAATATAAAGCTGCTGTCCAAAGCACTTAGACATGGCCTCCGGGCTCATCTCTCCAGTCTCTACCTTCAAGCGTTGGATTTCCGCTGTTAATGCTTCGTTTAGAGCTGCAAAGCACCCATTATCCATATCAGTTTTATAACATCTTAGACAAAAAATCCACAAAGTAGTTGAGTATATGTGGAAGAAATGATGCCATCTTGACAAGGAAGGAAAAACGGAATATATGCATCTTACAAGTGAAGTGTGATTCGCCCCTTTTTAGCTAAAATCTTTCTAATAAAGTGATGTCGAGTGTACACACATATTCTTTACTCATGGAGTTTACACATTTAGCTGTACCATTGAGAGGAATGATCTAAACACCAGCCAAGTAGGTGCAAAATCAGATTTTTCAACAGCAGACGAAATGTTGTCGCCATTATGCATTCACGTCAGCATCGTAGAAACAACAACCCTTTTATGTTTATTTACTACTACTTTTCTAGTTTCTTCCACCTAAATGAATGCAACAGAAGTAAATGGTCCAACACAAATTGACAAAATAATCACAAGTTTTAGACCAAAGACATGATGAACGGAGACCATAAGCGATTGTAATACAAGATCGAATATATACCACAAATGTAAATTTCATAAACCAAGATGAAATGCACATCACGTATTGTTCAAAGAATGCATCCGGAAATATAAACGTGCAAATCATACCTTCTCGGAGATGAGCTTGTTGCTCCATGGCTTGCAGACGAAACTTCAACTCATTGTTTTGGCTAGTAAGGCCAACAGAATCTCTCTGCTCATACAAACAATTAACTTCAGTAAGAAGCTGTAAGCTGTGAAATGCACTTCTTCATCAGCAATCAGTTGATAACCTACCTGTAGCAATGTGAGCTGTGCAGACAATGTTGTGGCTTCATTCTGTAAAGTCTGGACTTTGTGTTCCAATTCAGATATATACCTCATCTTCCGTTCCTTTGAGCGTGCAGCGGACTGACGATTGGCTAAAATCCTGAAATTACCGAAACAAGAGATCAAAATTTGTGGCAATCCCTGTGTAATTGACTGTTAGAATGGGTATCATAGATTGTGTAAGACCGAACATTTAAGAAATTACCTTTTCGCACGCTTAGGATCGGTTAATGCAATCTCAGCCAACTTCTCATTGGCCATTATCTTTTTCATCTCAGCTGCTGTAAAATCTCCATTACCGAACTCCAAGTTGAAAGCATTTGAATTTCCATTGGCAGGATCCTTCAAGGACAGCTGGGCCACACCTGTGCTTGGAGAAGGTGGAAGCTTTGGGGATTCATCACCAAAACTCATACTACCCATAAAACTATCCATCGAAACGCTCCTGTAGTGTCTGGTGGTTGGAGCAGCCTCACCGGCAGCACTCCTCTTGCGGTCACCAGAAGATGCAGTCATCGGTTTATGTCCGCTGCTTCCACTCTCATTTACACTACTCTCAGCTTCATTATCACTACTGTCACAGCCATTTGTCTTGGAACCACTAGCATGACTATCCATATCATCTCGATTCTCATTACCAGTCTTATCATCAGTTCCAGAAGAGTTCATAGCATCAATCGAGTCCATATTCATATAAGCTGAGAGCAAGTCATCCACAACTTCACCCTCGAGATTACCATTTCGGTTCCTATCCCAACTCATTTCCCTCTTAACTAACTGCGCCGGCTTACCTGACCCCGGGTACTCTCCCCCAGACAAACTCCTCTCCAACCCACCATGGCCTCTCATAGGAGCCATAGACACAGCTGGCGGTGATGATTGCAACACACTATCAAACCCAAACGGAATATCACTAATAGACCGCCTATGCAACTTCCGAGGAGGAAGACCCTCAGTTATATGCAACGAATTCCCCCTACCAAAAGGAGAAGGTGGCAACATCGAGTTCCCACCCCCATCACGACTCTCCATCGAACCACCATTCAACGAATTCACACTATCACCCCCACCATTCGATGGAGAAGCCGAATTCTGATAAAGAGACGGGCTCAAAGGGGGCAAAGAATCATTCGAGAAAAACAACGGCTGAGACAACGACCGCGAATGGGACACTCCCCGGGAGAAATTCTGAGACCCCGGCCTCGCCACCGGAACCTGTGAATAAGGTGATATAGGTGGATGTGCTGGTGGAATACCAGCTCTTTTCCCATTACTATCAGAACCAAAATTAGCAGAATTTTGGGGATTTTGAGGCAAAGGAGGTCTGATTTGTGATATACTCAACTGAGAAACATCAAGATGATTACTTGATGATAAAAGTTGTTGTCTTGAACCCCCAAATGGGTTTTGCAATCTATGCATCATATCAATATTCCCCCTTTCTGTATCCCCCATTCCTATTTCTATAATTATAATTACACAACTTCTTCTTCAAGTTTCTTCTTCACCAGCAAAAATCAATAACAAAAACCCACAAAAATCTCAGCTTTAATCAACTGTAACAGCTCACTCTCACACATAAACCTAAAACAATCATACACAACAAAATAAAAATCAACAAAAACCAAGTAAATATAAGCTAAAAATAATTACTACCCATCCAATTATCAAATCATCAAAACAAATCAAATGACCCACCAATAAAAATCAAATCTTTTTCATATTCCACATGAAATTGAAATCAGACAGTGGTAAATAAGAAGTAAAAAGAGGTAAATAAATAAATAGTAATACCTAGGAGAAAAATGAGGCATATATGAAGAGAGTAAAAATGCGCCACCAAAGCGCAAATTAGCAAACCAAAGTCACTGATTGCTAACTTAGTCTGACCGGAGATGGCGCTCTCTCTCTCTCTATTTTTCTATGTCTGTATGTATCTTCTTTCACACACTGTTTGTTTCTTTCTTTCTTCACTTTCTCTCTCCCTTTCTCTCTCTAGAAAAAAATGGTAGGAGAGAGAAAAGATATGACTAAAATATTATATACTATCACACGGATTTTCTGGTGACTAACGCGTGAATTTAATTAAAAAATATTACCTTTTATATTTTTATATACTTTTTGGATTAGAAAATGGGGGGATGAATTTGGGGTGCATTTGGGTTTCATTCCGACCGCATTTGGACCTCTCAAAATAAAAGCTCAATCAATCAATCAACCTTCTTCTTCCCCCCTCTATCTCCGCAGTATATATAGGGTCTAATAATTTTATATACTTTGTCCATTCGCATAAATTATTGATTATTACATTGTACTACTAGATAATATTGAGTAGTGAGATTTGTGTGGAAGATTATTAATGAAATTTTTGATTTGTTATTGTCCGATGAATTTTAGTCTCTTTGAAATGAATTAGTTTTGCGTTGATTGATAACAAAATAAGATAGGGAAATCGTGTTTAGTTAATGTTTGTTATTTTGGTTTGTTTTCTAGTGGGATAAATGAGAATATGGTTTTACCTAATTTGGCTACTTCAGAGCACATGAGACTTCATAATGACCCTAGTTCATTGCGTTAGGAATAGAGACTTGTAATTTCTTTTTGGGTGTGATTAGTTTGACAATCATATAACTAATGTTAAACTCGGTCATTCGGAGTTGTTAAATGTGAAGGAAGTTACGTTTGATACTCGAATGTACTTAAAAGTTTGTGATGAAAATTGATTATCAACGAGTTTAGTTTCGGGTGTAGTACACATACAATAGAAGATGGCATGTTAGTTTTGTATTGATGCATGATGCAGTATATCACAATATGATGTCCGCCCTTATTCAAGATATTCAGACAACACGCCGATTTCACTGCTCGTGAGAAATCGAATATTCGAATATTCACCTGATTATTCGAAACGTTCACAGAGACATTTTGTGTGACTTTAGAACCTGTATAATTCATGGTTATCGAGGGTACATTTAGAAATCATTTAATCCATCACTAAGATATATCATGAGTGGCGATCATTATCTCAATTTGTAATCTAAATTTTTCTAATTAACTATGATGATTACTTCATAGAAAATAGAAACGTTCATAGAAGATTACAAGCGCAAGATAGTGGTGCTATTCCTCACCTCGCAAAAAGTAGTTATACACACTATTGTAGTAGTTGTATTTCATACGAGGTACACGTGCTACGTGCCTAATGAGTAATGAACAATGACCTCGACATTTATTTTTCTTCTTCTTTTATGTGTGGTATATGATCTCAACATGCATATGCATGTTGACTTAGGCCAATGATCCAAATGGCATATTAATAGATCCAATACACACGTAGCAGGTCATTTTTAGGCTTTAATTTGTTAATTTTAATAATTGCGTGCATAAAAAGGTGACATGGACGGTAGTTAAAAATCTTTCTGTATATTCCAATGATATCTTAGCATATTTCATTGAAATTTAAAAGTTAATATGATATCTTTTGTAACCAAAAATAAATACTCCGTAATATCTTTTGTAACAAAAAATAAATACTCCATAATATGATACCTTTTATGAACAAAAATAAATTGTTGCTATTTCTTTGTATATATTTTGACACAAAAAATAAAAGAAAATACAATATCTTTTATTTTTGTTAATAGGTGGTGTGATCTCATCACATTATATTGTCTTTTAAGCATGTCATGATGTACTACAAGTTTACAACAAATTTTGTTTTTTTCAGTGGAATTTTAAAGTGATGATCTGTTATTATAAAAACTAAAGCTATAACGGGTGTATCAGTGCCAGTTAAGGTAGATATCGTTTTGTTTCAAATGACGTAAAGTTGATTAATCCAGTTTGAACCACAATTAGAATATCGTTTAGAAAATGTGACGGGTGTGGGAGTGCCGATTAAGGAAGTTAGGTAAGAAGTCTGTGAATATTTAGGGTTGGCTAAAACATTTGATCAGGGGTGAGTGGGTGTCTAATGACATTTTGTAGGGGACTAGGGGTATTAGCAAATAAATTGGGTCAACTCGCATTGTCAATTAGGAAATAAAGTTCATGGTGAGGATGAGAGTTATTACGTAGAGGCCCGTGTATACGAGTTAACAACGGATCGTGGAAATGCCTTAGAAATTTGACCAGGGAGGAGGTCAACCAAGAAAGTTGTCAGCATTATAAGGGTTCTTCGATTCAAAAGTCAACGGGTTGTGAATTGGTCAAGTAAGAGATCAAATAAGTTGGCAAAAGATTAAGGAGGTGAATCAAATAGTGAAGGGAGGTTTCTAGATTTTAGATTCTACTTACTTTTTAAAACAAATTAGATCATACACAAGTTGACATGTTAAATGGGTAGTCAGTTTAAACATTGGCCATGTCGCTACAAGTGAGATCAAATACAAATTCAGGTCGCTTTTGGGTTTGAATATTGGTCTTAAATGCATTTCCCACGTCTTTATTATAATTAAGTATTATTATAGTATTATCCCACATTTTTTTCATGTAGGATAATAACAGTATTGTAATATGATTTATGATTTTTAATTTTTTTATTAAACCTTCTCTTCAAAAAAATATTTTCTACAATAAATTTAATTTTGGATCATTATCTTAATTTAATTT
>JBBYHQ010133633.1:0-51940 GCA_038382645.1 Spergularia azorica
GGACTGTTGAACCCCCCCCCCCCCCCCCCCCCCTTTGGTGTGTGTGTCTTTGGTGTCTGATTTTCATATGGATGCAGGGTACACAAATACAAGCGACAATGTTCAATGAAGCTGCAAGGAAGTTCTACGACACCTTCCAAATGGGGAAGGCGTATTACATATCAAAGGGTAGCTTGAAAGTTGCTAATAAGCAGTACAGGACAGTGCAGAATGACTATGAAATGACCCTCAATGAGAACTCTCTTGTTGAAGAAGCCAGGGATGAAGGAGTATTCATCCCTGAACCGAAGTTTGACTTTGTTCCAATAGATCAGCTGGGTCCATATGTAAATGGGAACACTCTTGTGGGTAAGAGACATAAACTCTTCTTAAAGATGATGGTTGATACACTCACTTTAAAGCCCTATGAAGTATGAACCTTATAGTATTCTTTACTTGCAGATGTAATTGGAGTTGTTCAAAGTGTCTCATCAACAATGAGTATTAGGAGGAAGAGCAACAATGAGATGATTCCAAAGCGTGATATAACTATTGCTGATGAATCGTGAGTGTCTCTCTTTTGTCTCTACATAAAGACAATGCCTACTTGTATGTCCTAAATCTGATGTCTTGTGGGTTGTGATTACAGGAAGAAAACTGTTGTAGTCTCTTTGTGGAATGATCATGCCACGACATTGGGGCAAGAATTGCTGGACATGGCTGATAAGTCACCTGTTGTTGCCATTAAGGGTCTTAAAGTTGGAGACTTCCAGGGTACGGATGATTACTAATCTTTTAAAAAGGCTTCACCTTTCATATCTTTAAGAATAGAAAAGTAAAGTAATACCCTTCCATTGCAGGTGTATCCCTGTCAGCAGTCAGCAAAAGTGTGATCAGGGTTGATCCAGATCTTCCTGAATCAAGAAAGTTGAAGTCTTGGTAATGCCCTAAATTCTTCTTTCGCTCTTTCTTTCATTATTGGTCCTGTAATAACTTATAAAGCTTTGCCGGCATTGTTTGTGAAGTGCGCCTCTGAATTTTTTTGGTTCAGGTATGACTCTGAAGGTAAAGAGACCTCAATGGCTTCAGTGGGTGCTGGTTTGAGCCCTTCTTCAAGTAGCGGAGGGAGGTCAATGTATTCGGACAGAGTCACTATTTCTCACATCACAGGCAACCAATCACTGGGAGAAGACAAGGTATTGCATAGATTTTTTATATGTATGCCAAAGCCTTTCAAATTTGTCCTACTTTCTGAATTTGTGGATCTGATATGATGATATCTACTGTTGGCAGGCTGCTTTCTTCAACCTGAAAGCCTATATAAGCCTTATTAAGCCCGAACAAGCAATGTGGTACCTAGCTTGTAAGACATGTAACAAGAAAGTAACAGATGGCATGGGTTCTGGATACTGGTGTGAAGGCTGTCAGAAGAATGACGATGAATGCAGCTTAAGGTGAGAAGAGGCTTAATTGACAGGTATTAGTTATCAGAGTTCTGATTCTGATGATTCTTCTAACCACAATGTTTCTTCCTTCAGATACATCATGGTGGCGAAAATTTCAGACCCAAGTGGTGAAGCTTGGGTTTCAACTTTTAATGAGCAAGCTGAGAGAATTATTGGTTGCTCTGCTGATGAGCTTGACAAGTTGAAATTAGAGGTGGGTGACTAACTGACTATATAGTTGATAAATTTATCGCGCATACACTCAAAAACTGTTATACCTCTTCTCAAACTGATACTTGAGTGACTGTTGATTTATTATTGTTCTAACCAAAGATGTCTGTCTACTTCTTCAGGAGGGTGAAGAAAACCCCTACCAGACAAAACTTAAGGAAGCTACCTGGGTGCAGTATAATTTCCGTGTAAGTGTGGTGCAGAATGAGTACATGAACGAGAAGAGGCAAAGGATAACACTCAAATCTGTAATTCCAGTCGACTGTGCAGCTGAAACAAAATTTCTTCTAGAGGAGATATCTAAAGCTAAAGCTTCCCCTTAGAATCCTTGCTGAACTTTCAGCAGTAGTCGAGTTTTCTTGTATAAATTATCTGTCTTTTGTTTATCTAGGGCAATGGAACAGGACCATTTTATCTTGTAATTTAAGCAATCAATCAATGGAAGTAGCACTTATTTATCTTTGCTTCATTGCTGCAGAAGCATTCACAGTGAATCTCAGTATAAATAGATTCGCTCACGGTGTAGCGAAACATTCACCTCTTATCCGAAGTTCTACATCAGTTAACTAGCTAGAAATTAACAGATTCACCTTGATACACTAGGTAATTCAGACTGCTACCTTAAGAAAAGTCTTTTTTTTGTGCAAAATGTAACTTCTTTCTGTCTGTGTTAATCAACTCAGGATCTGATCCTTCATTCCTTCCAACTTTGGAAACCCATCTTATAATGTCTTTGTCTGCCTGCCATTCCTGAATCAGACTGGTGATGAACTGGTAACCATAAGTCTACAATGAAGTCGAAAATTTGTAAAATTGCAATGTACGATGCATGACGCATAAGAGAACCGTATAACTGTGTCCCGGCCTTGCGCGTTTTAAACTGAACAGAATTTAAAAAAAAAATAAAAACAAATTTGAGGGCCCAACCGGGTTCGAACCGGTGACCTCTTGATCTGCAGTCAAATGCTCTACCACTGAGCTATGGACCCAAGGATGATATACAATCATTAAGAATTAATATATGTACATGACATTAGTAATTTCAAAAACATAAAACGCCCACCGTGGGGCTCGAAGCCACGACCACAAGGTTAAGAGCCTTGCGCTCTACCAACTGAGCTAGACGGGCTTGGTATTATCTATCATATCTAATATGAACAAGACCAAAAATCTTCACGCACATCAATTACGAATAGTACTAGTTTGCATGCTCGTGCCACGCCCGGACTGTCTATTTATATTGTTCCACTTTTTTCATAAAAAATGTAGGTTTATTTTTTGCATGATTTCATTATGAACGGTACCATACATTTTTTTTTTCAACTATTGTCACCCGTCATGTTATATTATAATCTATTTCTACCCCCTCATCATAGTATCATTACCTTCTCACTTTTACGTCACTCATTATACTATATCATTCTCATTCCATTATCTCGTCACCTGTCATATTCTTTCATTTTCATTCTAATATGCCGTCACCCATTATATCACATTATTAAATTTTATTAAATTTATTACCATAAATTAGCTAACCACCATAGTAGTACCATAGTATTATCTCTTCGATCTCATATTGTAAAATAAATTACCATAATTATTATTTTTCATAAATTAGCTAATAATATACTATATGATAATTTCTTACCATATCTCAACCAATAATCTATTTAATACTATTTTTATGTTCTATCTAATTAAAAAGTGCCAAGTTTCCTTTTTGATTAGATTAGCTTTCACTTTTTTTGATGTTATAAAAGCATGCTAACAAGTTTGTGTCATTATATACTCCGTACAATAAGTAACTGTCCAAAGTTAGTAAGTTACATACGCAAGGTGTTCTAGAAAATGTCATGTGCTAGTCGCCTAGTCTTTAAAAGAGTGTCTACACTCGAACCACAATTGATGTTCACGCTCGAACCATGGTCGTGAAGATTAGCATCAACTAATTTAACTGAAATCTGCATAGGTTAGTAATTAGTTGTACTTGAGTAAGATATTAAGATGCTGGTGAAACAAAGCACATATGAGTATATGACCAATGTCCCGTAATGGTGGTTTCCCCTACTGTCTACTTTCCGATTTATTTAGACTCACAAAATTGGAAAATCTTCATCTATAAGCTTGTCTAACCCCTGCCTTTACAGAATTTCTCCATTTAGATACATATTTTGTAGTTCTGTCTCTAAGTTAGAGATGGAAAAGTTAACATTTGTCTGAAACTTTCATAAGATACGGATGTCATAATAATAACGTTTCTAATTAGGAATGAACATCATCGTGTAAATGCTTAGGCGAGAGTAAGATGACGACTAATTGGGTTGCTAGGAGAGAGTATGATTAGAACCTGAATAAAATTCGAACTGTGCTAATCAAATCACATCATAGACTCATTGTTGAGGCCTGAGGGAAGAAACAAACTGGGATTTAACAAAATGAGAAATCACACATCACATCTCTTCCATCTAATGTCTCCTTGTCGAAACTAATTGTGCTCAATGAGTTACACTTCTGTGTGATATACTATACAAGTAAGATACAGAAGTACATGACTAGCTACTGCTGTCACTTATCAGGCATCTAAAACACCAAAAACTGTCAGCAGAAGCTGACATTACCTGATAAGTATTTACCTACAGATTCTCTACAACGACATAGCATCTACTACTGTACTACATTGTTCCGATATGGATAGCTAAAGCATAGCTAAGCTAACTGCTGAAAGATTAGCTAATAGTTAACCTAACTGCTGAAAGATTAGCTACAAGCATAGCTCTAAGTATAGGTAGTAGTAGTACTACTAGTATATAGGATATGGGACCATCAGACGATGGTCTCCTGTGGCCGTTCTCTTCTCAACTCATCCCCTTTGATCTCTGCTCATTACCGTCCTGCACCTTGATAACCAGTAGATTATCTCATTGACATCAATACGCGCACCTTCTTTTCCCTCTCTACTCTCTTTGCAGCAGGTGTTCTCTGCAGTTTTCGCTGCTCTTCCAACCAGACCTCCCTCACCTTTTCAATCGAGTTCAGAAGTTTCTTCTGTGGAGTTAAGAAATCAGAAGCATTATCCACATTGAAGTCAGCTTTGCCTGCCTTCATTCTCCACACTTGAGTGGCTGGTGAGGGTTTTGGCTTGACAGCAATGGTGGGAATGGGTGTTGTAGCACCAATTTCTGCCTCAGGTTGATTATTTGTTGGTGCAACTGCATCGTTGTTCTGTTCTTGAGGCGCTTCTGGGACTTGGTTAAGGCCAAGCTCTGCCCGCCTCCTCTCAATGGCCTGTTACCACCATCACATATGGAATTAAAATAACCAGAATCGGTTTTAGTTATGCTACCACAGAAGAAAAGGGTGACATCAGTCAAATCTCAACAGTTTATCAAGTTCAAATAATCTGACTCCTGACACAAGCAAGATTGACACTACTTTAGGTCCAATCAATTCAGACACGCCACAGTTCATCTGTAAGTATCTTCTATGCTCAAAGATCCAGGAAATCAGCACCATAATTCAGACAGACATGTTTGCCTAAACCTTCACTGTCACTAACATAGGCAGAGAGAAATGATCCTCTGAGTTCTGCCTCTGACAGACTATTCAACATCTTTCATGCTACCCCAAAAACCCATACACGGGATTTGATAGATTCTTCCCTCGAAAACTAAGGGAGGCATCAAACCCCACCTTCAGCATCACAGCATTGTGGAGCTGCTTCTTATCCGAACTACAGTCAAAAGAGATTTTGACACTATTGTTCAGACCCTGAGCGTTGATAAAGCCGATACAGTAAACTAATAAGGTCTAACAAACTACAACACATTTATAGATTATATCCATGGTAACATACAAAGCAGGAAGAAGCCGAAAGTGCACAAATTTGGTAGGTCAGGAAATCAACTAAACTTTGTCTACTATCAATCATCTCACAAAACGCTTGACAAATCTAATTATCATATCTCAAATTTATGCAATCAATGTTTTCAAAAACAGCTCACTTCAATCATACGGAAGTTCTCCAAAGGCAAAAGCTCCCACACATTTGGGAGCTTAGTTTCATAAGATGCTCAGTTCAACCTCAGATTGTTCAAACTAAGAAGTCCTATAGTCTTAACCTAACTACCGTTATCCTGAACAACAAAATACTTTACATTTGGATAAGATCACTAAAGAGACACAGGAAACATATAACATCAACACACAAAAATGCATTACACCAGAGAAACTATTGAAGGAAATGACAGTCTTGAACATTTCGCGCAAAATTAGCAAACATATTACAAAGTTTCCAGCAGCTCATTTTACTTGAACATGAGTCATTATGTCACCATTTTATGCTACAAGATGATCCTCACACAATAACTGTAAAAAATTGAAAGAACATGGTTTTAAGTTGACATCAATAATATGATCATGTTGGCTACTAATACATACACAAATCCTTGAGCCACTAATTACAAGTGATTAACATCAAACATATCACCAACATATATTGAGTAAACCATGCGATAATTCTCATGTATCAATCAAACTAGAACTAACTAAAAGCACACATTTATATTACCTGAAAAGGACCAAAATGCCACACAAACATACCATACAAAATCCAGTCAAAATATTCACATAATTAAGCAGAATTAATCGAAATTGCCAAGAATCATTACCCTTGTAATGTCAGTTATGTCCCTCAGAGGGGTTCTTGGGTACCAAGAAGGCAGATGATTCCTCCTCTCTCGGCCACCACCTCGTCGAGCAGTAGCAGTTCCCGGTGTCCTTGTATCCCGGTCAGCCCCTACTACCCTCTGTTGATTGCGGCCTCGTCCAACACCCACCCTCTGGACCCCAACCGGACTCCCAACTAACCCACCACCGCGAGCAGCACCATTCCCCGTTACATTCCTGAACCCATACCCCGACAACCCGACCCTACGCAACCCCGGCTCATCTACAATCAAATTAACCCTACGAGTCCCTCCCTGCAGAAGACTCGAAATATCAACCGGCCTAGCCAATCTATCCCTTGATGCTGGTACAGGCATCTTTACTTTAGAATCCTGCAAGTTTTTCGATTTAAAGCCAACTTAATTCAAGATTTCACAAACATTTGCTGAATTACTTCAATGTAATCGTGAATTATACGACACAAATGATGATTAAACATGCAAAATATCAAATACCCAGATAATATTTATTCACAAATGCTTGAAAATTCACAAGAAATTGGACTCAGATGAACAAATTATAACAAATCCACATATAATTTCTCAATTAAATGCTTATAATCACAAGATTACTATAGAATAATTCATACCCAGATAATATTACTTCACAAACGCTTAAAAATTAACAAGAAACTTCAATTACAAGACTCTAAAACTCAGCGAAATTATTACAAAATTATCACAAACCCACATATAATTTCTCAATTAAATGCTTATAATCACAAGAAATCGACAGAATAATTCATACACAGATAACATTACTTCATAAACACTTGAAAATTAACAAGAAACTTCAAATGCAAGACTCTAAAATTCGGCGAAAACTTAAAGAAAACAACAAAAAATACGGCGATTAACAAACAAATACACAATACCCAGATAAAATTTTTAACAGAAAATGCGAAAAAATTAGACAAGAATTAAAGAAACAAAGTAAAGAGACATACCCAGATGAGTATTAGGTAAAAAAAAGTAGTGTGTTTGTGAAGTTTTAGAGAGAGAGAAAGGGGTAGTTTAAAAAATATTTTAGGAGAGAGAAAATGAGGAAGAGAACTGGCAAAGATTAGGGAGGTGAAGTTTGCTGGGTTTTATACTGATTGATTGATTGATTGATGATTTGGGTGAAGAAAAAGCGTGATTAAGAAGATTGATTTGGGGGTAATTTTGTTTAGTTTGAAAGTTGAATTATTAAAAATATGGATTTGTGTGTAACGGGAGCGGGATTTTCAGATTTGAGTTTGAATTTACATCGAAAGTACGATTTTGTCCCTGAGTTTAGGTTTGCTCATGCAATTATGTTCTTCTGTTATGAGGGTATTTTGGTCATTTTATACGACTGAGATCCAAGTCAAATACATAAAGACTCGTGAGTCAAGAGTCAAGGAGAAATGGTATTTTGTACATTATCTCCATAAATGTTGATTAGTGCGTCATTAAATCATAAGAGTACTACTTGACACTAATGAAGTCCGCTGGATCATAATTTGACGAGATTGTGTTGGACTAAAAAAGCGTCAAAGCGATTAAGACGTTGAGGGAGACGAGTTAGTTGATAGTGAAAGCGTCTCAAACAAGTACGCAAGATTGTACACTAGCATAGATTCTTAAGACTTCATGCTAAAACTTACTAGAGCTTTAGGCCTTAGCTCCGAGAAAGGTGTACAGTTGCGTAGAGCAGACGTGAGCTATGGTGGGAGTAGTCTGAGGCCGTGTGTTCGAACACCATGAGCTTTACACCGTAAATAAGGCGATCAACATAAGCAACATTGCCAAAGCGTTAGCTCAATCAAGATGGAACGACCATAAGACACAGAATCTGATTTAACTCAACTCTGATGAGTGAGGACAAGTACTGTAGACCTGTGTATTTCGTGTACCAATCAAACAAAAAGCGGTGTGGCAGTGCAACAGTAGTACTATATGTCACCAAACCGGAGTAGCTGAAGTCGAAGGCGATTTCTACCAGGCAATCTAAGCAGCAGAAAGTCTGACAGACGGCTTCTCAGGTTAATGTGGTAGAAGCAGGTTTACTCGCAAATGGAGCTTCAGTAGTTCAGCGAGTGTTTTCCGTTACAGCTGAGAAGTGACAATGACACTAGTGTAAAATTATCCCAACACAAAATTCCTTCAATAAGAATGTCTACATCTTTTTCTCTGATAATTTTTTACAGTGTTGTTAATGTATACCAAGCCCAACGGCCAGAAAATTTAGAGAGAGGAACAGCTGAAAAAGGCAGCTGACAAACTATTCAGAGAAAGGATCAAGAAACATGCAAACAGAAGATAGAGAGCGGAACAACCTTCAGGAAATCTGTCAGCTCCAATTAAGCAGCACACCATCACTTAAACAGTCTTCCTTGTATAAAACTACATACCCACCTTTGAAACTGGAAACTCGTCTTCTTGAGAGTGGAAAGCATTATACTAAGCTTGTCCCCATAGTGCGCCCTGCTTCGGTAGTATCCCGCATCATGTTGAAGGAGGCTATGACATACTGATTATGATTTGTCACCACCCTGGGAGAGAGGAGAGGTCCATTTCTGGAAGTTGTGAAGGCTTCCTGTGAAATCAGTAAAGAGGGCATCTACGCCAATTTTGTTAATCCAGTAGTCATATTCAGTGTAGGGATCTTGATGGAAGTCGAAGTGAAGGTACTGGTTCTCATTGTGGAAGGTGTAAGGATGCACCTGCAAGTAACAGGAACTAGCTCTTCAGTTCAGCACACAAAATGGCCAATGTAATCTATATGCCCCGAGACTAAAACACGCCATGTAACAGTTGGTATCTTTCTGCTCTAACTCTAAGGCTAAAAAGCCCTTTAATCAGTTCTATATTTCCATGTTAGTCTATAAAGAAAGCAAACTGTCCTCAACACGATCTATGTTACTCATGCATCACCATCATTAGCCACAAACATCCTCTCATCAAAGACAGCAGTAGGGCATATATATTCAAGCTAAAGCTACAGCGTGATCATTTCGCCTGAACAAAGTTTCCGAACCTGAAGACCATGCGCATGTGCTCTGTCAACTAGATCAGTTGGAGATTGGAGATGGTTGGTATGAACAGGAACCACAGTATCCTTCCCAGGAGCAATACCAACTACATATCTTCTAATATAGTCAAAATAAGCATCTGAAGTGATTTCACTGTAAGACTGGACAAAAAAAAAATCATGGTCAGGTAACACTGTGAGACAAGAAAAACGATCTGCACTTATGCAGCATTTCTTAAATCAAGGTGTTCAACAAGTAAACTAACTAGAGAGACTGCGTTTAACGTATATTGTGCCAAACAATCAATAGTCCTGCACAAAGGCTATCTATATAGCAGTTCACTCTAGCAAAGGATCTCACAAATAGACAATTCTTCGCTATCCTCGACATAGAAAAGAATGTCAATAGTCAAAGGCTCCCAGTTGAATTTAGAGAAAATTGATATCTATGATCCTTGATTACAGGTACTCTGGCAAAGTGGCAAGTAAGTTTGGATTAAGTTGAGTTTGGCCAGGGCGCAGACAGGAAAAAAAAGAAAAGTAATCTGTCGTATGTTGTTTTTGACAGTCAAGTACACTTAGGAACTTAGCACCATTCTATATCTTCATAAATGTCAACAGTCATTTAGAATGGACACATGATGACACAAATGAAGTAATGCTATGCAGAGGTGCCTCAATACAAATTTTCAGAGGTATATTCCTCGTTTAGTTTGTTGACCAAGAGAAATTCTAAAATAACATAAAGGCATCCTATTCATGTATTATGCTCAGTTGCCAGATTTAAATACAAGACTGAGTGATTTCCTAACTTGCAACTTACTCCGTATAGAAGAGTAGCTCGGCTATAGAGACCGAATACTATATTTTACTTAACAGCATAATTGATTACAATCATGACATACGGATGCAATTGAGCAAACATGCAGAAGTAATTAGGTCATTCTCAAAGTTAAATGGTCTCCTGAATTAGAGAGCAAAGTATGACTCAGGTTTCTTCCGCGCCTTTAATAAACCCCTTCGACAAAAAAAAATAAAAAATTACATTTACCACAGTACCTGATTAGTATCTTCAGTCCGGTCAGTTGTATCGCCAATCAAGAAGATATTGGGCAGATCTGTTCGATTTGATACATATACAAGCGAAGAGGGAGCAAAGGATTGGACAAAACAAGGCTGTTTTAGCCAATCTTTCGACAGATATGAACCCTTGTAACCATACTTTACAAGGATATTTAGAAAGATGTCCTCGAACCTCTTCTCATTTGGCCACTTCACCTACAGAAAGCAGTCCGACAAGACAGGTAGAATTGTTACAACTTAACACAGGAAATAGCATTTCAAAAAAATCAGCAGTCACTTGTTCGACACAATTGGAATTCACACAAAAGCTGCAAGCAATAATCAAAAAGCCTCGTCAAGAAATCAGCACAATGCGACTATCTGAGGATATTCGGATAACATAATGCCCCTCTATCAAAGTTCTTCAGCACTTAAATAAGTCAAAGCTAAAATCCCAGAATCTGATACAGGCCTTACAAGGTGACACCTGTCCCAAACGAAAAAGTTATCTTCATTTATATGCAGTAACTAACTTTAGATCCTAACAGCTCCTGCCTTTGACATAGTCAGACAGACCCAATAAACTGAGAGAGATTTTACTTGTTCTCTCGGTCAGAATAGATTATAGCATCGCTTGATTCTCCAGCACCGCAGAAAACCCAATGCCTAAATAGCAGACCTAGTAGATGGAGGCCTGAATTTTCCAAATTCAATGTGTTATTGCTAATAAGATCGATTTTTCTAAAAGTTCCAGAGAAATATGCATCAGTGGAGCATTTAATTTGGTGAGCTAACATTAAAGTCACTAGCAGGAATGGCACTCATTTACTAGAAAAACTAATTGGACACGTTAGAAAGATCATAACGTCCACAATCGAATAGCTCTTTTTCCGCTGAGTGCTTTCAGCTGTAACTAGTTCAACTCAGGTCATTCGTGAATACTTACTATTGGTCTATTTTACAATACAATAGAGAACA
This sequence comes from Spergularia azorica, assembly GCA_038382645.1. Classification (NCBI taxonomy): domain Eukaryota; kingdom Viridiplantae; phylum Streptophyta; class Magnoliopsida; order Caryophyllales; family Caryophyllaceae; genus Spergularia; species Spergularia azorica. The sequence goes on from JBBYHQ010133633.1 coordinate 11,415, forward strand.
AATGTGACAGGGACAACATTGTGGCAAGTCCATTTATACAAAGAAATACTTACATGTTTGTTGATAAAGACAGGATTCTTTATCTCTGGGTATATCCCAACAACTCTTGAAGCATTAAGTGCAATGGAGATGTATTCTTCAAAAGTGATGATAGAAAATTTTCCTGCATTGGAGAAAGACACTGTCAATGACTGAGCATGTACCAACAATCCTAGCCAGTAAGAGTCGGAACACTTCTAAAACTAAAAGTGGGGATTAAGGAAGTACCACACGACAAGGGTACCTACCATTATATGTTTGATCCCTAAATGGGAACCTCTGCTTCACCCTCAGTCTTTGAATTTCTTTCCATGTAAAATCAACTGTATTTGATTGGAAACTGTTTAGTAGAATGGTTAATCACAGTCCAACATCACATTGTCAGTTACTCACATGAGTTGCATCAAAGTTTTAATTCCCCTGAAGATGGTTCAGAAACCATGGCATATGATAGGCTTAGTATCGTACCAATGAAATACCCCGTAACGTTGACTCCTTGAACCTCATATGCTTTGTTTCGGTCTGCAAACTCCGTGTGCTCATCAATATCAGAAGTTGTGTCAAGAATTAAATCATGGTGACATATAAGTACGCCATCTTTCGTGGATAGGATGTCTGTTTCTATAAAGTCAGCTCCTTCTTCAATGGCTCTCTGCCAAAGACAGACACACAGCTTACAAAGCAATTATAGAGCATCTTACAGGAAGCCATAAAAAGAAATGTGTCGGATGAAAACAAGCACAATAAGGAAATGATGTGTAGATTCCATGAACCCAGTGACCTCAAATCTATGATAATGTACTTTCATGGTACACCTGAGAGGCCACTGCGCATATAATCGGCCATGGCATCAGAGATCTGTAAAGTACAATCAGAGATCAAGGCATTATAAAACACGTTTCCTCTGGCTAAAAGTTTTTTACTTAAGGTACTTTGTACTGCGAATTCTCAGAAAACTTAAGCCTTCGACATTATGCCCTTAATGTTTGATGACCAACCAACAAAAAGATCCTGGTATGATGATACCATTCACATAGCTAAGCATATTCTACTTTGTATTTTGTACAACAAGGCATACAGGTTACAATACATCAATTCTGCAGTGTCTTGAAAGGTGATGTCTTAGTATGCCACAGGTACTAAGGTTCAAGTAAAGGGCAAAAGGTTCTACATATTTTAACGATGTCGCACATGTCACAAGGTATACTATATACCCCAACAGCAGAACGTGCATACAGAGTCTAGAATGGGACTAGTCAGCTTTTACATAAGTACAGTATATATCATTGCAAATTAAATGTGACAAATATGTCAAGAGAACAACACTCACTATTGCTGGTTTTCACTTTTCAAATTTCCTTTATGAAAATTAGGCATCATTTTTAAAATACAAAAGAAATCGATGCAGTATACCAGGACCACAAAATAAACATACGCACCAAATATGCAGTAGCAGTCTCTTCGGGTAATTCTCCATTAGAACCTCTATGAGCAAGGTTGTATGGACGAGAAGTTTGCAAGGGCTTCTTTTGATGCTTCTGCTCTGTGCTAGGAAACAGATATGTACGCCTAGCGGTGGTACAATCAACAAAAAGTAGTATAAGAGTAAATGGGACTATACCTGCAAAAGTGTTGAAAGAAGAATGACTATTACAGGTCATCTCCTAACCTTTTCTAGATACAACAAATTCTTTTCTTATTCTTTTATCGATGTTTTCAGTGGAAGTTTTCATTTCTAGAGCTTCAGATGTAAGGATGAAATTTCGGCTTAACAATTATGGGTATCTAAGTTTCACTTTGACATCCGGACAGAATAATTTTACACGAATTACTAGTAAACATCCTGATTTCCCACCACCTTGAATGTATAAGCGCAACTTTGATGATAACGAACCCAAGGCTAATTTCCACTACTTAAACTCACTAGATATTACAAAATTGATTTGTGGGGATGTTTTGCAATTCTGCGTGATCATCTGCTAATTCTCTACTTCGCATAAGCTATTAAGCTCCTACTAAACTTCGCTAGCTCATGTGCTGCGTTATTGATGATTCGTACGAACATGACTGAAAGAGAGACAGCTAAAATGTCTACAACTAAAACGCACCATACAAATATCAGAACTTAGAATACTTTCCGGTATAGTCATCAGTCGTGATTGTAATGTCTTAAATCTCTCCCGTAACTAGGGCTTTCTAAGGCATTCTTGGTAGCCTCAAATAGTCAAATGAGTGCTCTTTATCTGATGATCTCGTCATCATTGGAAAGGCAAACATATGGGGTAACACGGGCCGAACCAAAAGTGAATTTGAAACATATACATGATTCCTCATAGAAAATCCCAGCATAAACGCCCAAACACACAAGGACATATAGCTAATTAGCTACTGATTCTCCAAGCAACTCCATTTCTAAAGGTTCTAACTTTGTTATCCGAAACAAACTAAAACATCCATCAAACTCAGTTTTACTGCTCAAATTATCCAAGCTGATAGAACGATCAACATATCGAAAATTCCAAATTGTATCAGCATTCAGCAGTACTTCAATATCCTTAGATCATCATCAACAACAACAACCACCAAGCCTAATTCTCACAATGATTTGGAGTCGGCTAACATGATTCGCATCTATAAGACTACAACCGTGTTGCGCTAGCCATATAAGTTAAACTATGCTTAAAAGTATCAATCTTACATGTTTTTTTCTTTCAATTTTGAACATTAAAGTAAAAAATTATGCCCACCCCACTAATCCATATCGAAATAATAGTGAGAATTAGCAAATTACCCATTATCATAATCACAATTATCACAATTTGATAATACCAGAAATTCGAATAAATCTCATTGATCTTTCAATAAACTCGAAAATTATGCACAACCCACAAATTTAATCCTACTAAATTCAGTTTTTTTTTTTTCTTCTGGATCAGCCTAATTAGCAACGACCCATAAAATGTTACAATCCAAAATAAATTTGCAGCCATTGACCATAAAGACGATAAATTTGAGCTCTTGCTCAATTTTGAATACGATGATTTTCATTTAAAAGAATTAAGATAAAGAGTGATGATTAAACTTAACAAAATTATAAAAATGAAGGCAGGCATAGTTGTACTTACAGAGTGAAGGCATTGCGAGTTCCTTCTTCATCAAGCTAAGGATTTGACTCGCGACGTCCACTTTGACTCACTCTAGTACTGTACAGTCGAGTACACCCTCCTACCCACTAAGATGTCCCCCTTTCATTTTCAGTTTTTGAGTAGCTATGTTCGGTGCTACTTCTAAACCAAATGAAAGTCCCGTTTACCTTAAAATTAAGTGGTGTTGGTAAAATACAATGCAGAATAGAATAAGAACTAATTTTTACAACAAGTTAACGATTCATTTGGTCTAAAATTAGCTCCAAACATGGCTACTCAAAAACTGTTTTAAAAAAGGGGACATCTTAGTGGGTAGGAGGGAGTACTAATTTTTGAGCCTTGACATCCGTCTAACGTTTACACGTACTTTCACAGTTTCACACTTTCACTTGTTGCGGTAGCAAAGTTGATTGAAATAATGTAGAGTAATCGGAGTTGAGTTGACCGTCGATATAAAGGTATCCGAGTTGAATATTGGTTGGTATTTTGAATTCGAGTCTTATATGATTGTATATAACGACAAAATTGTTTCTTTGTTGCATTCACATGACTCAAACTCGAGAACTCTAATTAAATGATCGAAATCCGTGTTAACACAACCAAGTGTTTGTAACTTTGTGGGAAAGATTGAGTGCCGACATCATGAACACATAATTAAGTACAATAACTCTTCAAACACAACTTATCTCCACAATAGTACAGAGTAGCTTGGTTGACCAACCTGTTTTTAGCTACATGACCAAATAAGTTGATTCGTTATAAGGTTATACCTACATACTTATTCATGCTTACAAAAATTCATTTTTAGCGCTAAACTAATCGTACTACGTTCATTTCAACTTACACCAGCCGTTTTAACGTTCAACTACTATATTTTTTAGGCAAATTTAATGAAAATAACCCAATGTTTGCAACATCTTCATACAATAACCCAACCTTTCACCTTTAACAAAAATAACTCAACGTTTTATTTCGCGTCACACTAATATCCCAGATTTGCTAAAGTAGGAATTTCTTGCTCTTCAAATCTCAAGGGGCCAGATAAAAAAGGAAAAAACTTAAGCATATTGCACAGATTTATGTGATTCTTTCCTTGATTATTTTTTCCCTTCTGTTTCCCCCTATTTTATAAGTAATTTATAATAATTATCTTCCCCTTATTATGTATAACACATCTATTCAACCTCAATCGAAATGAACTTATAACAAAATCACAACTACCTCTAAATAAAAATCTATTTTGGTTTTATTCAAAGATTCATTTGCTGATAAAAATGTTCGTGCATTTGGGATGTTATATAACCAATGATGAAGACAAAAGTTAAATGTCAAACAAGACAAAATACTTAAAACAATGTAGCTAGATAAAATAACCGTTAATGAAAAAATCATAAATTTGTGAAAAAGAAAGTAACCCCTTGAGAATTAGAGTGCTAGAAATTTCATTTTAGTAGGATCGGGATATTAGTGTGACGCATAGTAAAACGTTGGGTTATTTTTGTTAAAGGGAAAATGTTGGGTTATTCTATGAAAATGTTGCAAACGTTAGGTTATTTTCATTAAATTTGCCTATTTTTTAATACCTCGGCTAGTTTTAACCAAACATAGTCTAACGACCTAGCCGTAGCCCACTAGCCCTAACCCCAGTCTATCCATTTATTTGATTTTGGTCCAATTTGAGTTGGTTTCAATAGTGAGCAATACTGATTGGGTGATTTCTGATTAGTAACCTTGAGTAGAGTGAGCTTGAAGCTTACCACTGAATAATCAAGACAACAAAAATGAGCGAGACACCGTCGCCGTCGCAGTCGCCGTCGCCGGTGAAGAGGAGAGAGAGTCCATGGGGTAGGCCCGACGGCGATCTCCGGGAACCCAAACCTCACCGCTGCAACGACCGCGCCGAAGACATCATCCAAGTAAATTTCACTTTCTTCTCTCTCCTCATTTTTTTTCCCCCAATTTTGATAAACCCTAATAATTTCCCCCTTTGCACAAATTGATATGTTTTTCTTCATCTTTACTCATATGAAACCCTAATTCAACTCTGTAATTGCTTAATTATGATGAAATTTGCGAGATTAGTGTCACAAATGTTGTGATTGTGGTAGGAATTGCAGTTAATTGAGCAGAATTAGACAAGAATATTGTTGCGGGGATAATGATTTAGCTGTAATTGGTTATTACTAGCAGTTAATCTGAATTTAGCGACTTGATCGTGACATTGTGTGTTAATTGACCTACAGACGAATGCTGTGTTGTTGTTGTTATTGCTTTGTCATTAGTCTCGGGTTTTAATTGGATCTATATAGTTTACGTAGTCATAAGAGTCGGTGAATCGTAGGAGAAACAGGATCAGTTGCGCCATTTTTACCAGGGGACAATCATTTTATGGATTATGGTCTTATGGATTCCTAGACACAGAATGTAAATGTATTAGTCATCTGACGCGTAAATCTCAGAACACCTGTTTTAGGATCTGCAATATGAACTTCCATGTACGCTCACGGGCTCACGGCTCACCTGGTTGGAGACCAGGGGGTGTGAAGGCACCCATCTAGGAGGTCGGTGACTTCAATTCGTAAAATAGGTCTGGCGTGGAAATCATTAAATCATGGTTTGCAGTCTTATGGAGTTCTGGTGGTCAAAAGATAATTGATGGCAAATCAGCGGGAAAGGATATTGGGTATAGTCGTATTCAAAGTAACCAAAAATGTACCTCTCTCGTGGAGGTGGTATACATGTGTAATTTAGGTCTTGAGCTTGTTGCTTTGGGTTAAGGTTGGTAAAGCTTCAAGGTCCTTGATTTATTGGTAACTTTATTGATGGAGTTACGCCTGCTTGAGTTTCTCATTTGTTGGTTGCTTTGGTGAAAATTGAGTTTAATGTCAGATGAACATCGGAACCTCTTGAATATGAAGTTGGCTCACCTTTCAAATGAAATTAAATTAATTTGGCAGCCTCTTTGGTTATGGTCTACGTCAGGTGAGCTGTCTTAGCAAAAGATTAAGTATGCACTATAAATTGATGTTTAAGATTAGATTCAGCCATACAGAGTTTCTTCTTCTTCCTTTTTTTCGGTTAGAAAAAATGGTACAAACAGATTAAAATGGTACAGGGATGTAGAAATGAAGTTTAGTAGGAATGAATACAAAGATACATTTTCATGGGGGCGAAAGTAATTACGAAAATACATCTTCATGGGGATTGTAAGAGGACTCTTACTTTTATAGCAGACTATGTAAGATTTTGATCTAAGTATCCTGTGCATAATTCATACCTTGATGGTTGAGACTTGAAAGATATAGAGGAAACCTAACAATAGTCCAAGTAGGTTTTTACCAGCTTGATGGCAGTATATTAGACAGTTGCGTGGTTGAAAAGGCTGCATCAAAATCTGAAGAGAGTAGAATACTTATTTCATGGAGAGTTGATAACTTGATATAGATAATACTTAACCTTAACCTCACTAGTTGAGGCTATAGCAATTATACGAGGTTAGAGAGGTGCCAGATTCTTGCAAGCTCTTCATATGCTTGTCTTTTTTATCGTTGAAATGATCGTCAAGATGCTGCTTTCTGAGATGTTTTCTATAGTACCATATAGTTCAGTGAACAACTTATGGGCGAAGTATGTGTTAGTGGATTGATGTTGTTTACTCTATGACAAATAAATGTGTTCTGCTATTTTTTCTAGGGTTTTGGCGTCTCCCAAGATATGGTTATTTCACCTCGCTGCATATAAAACTGGCTTCTGTATTGATGGGTTCAATGTTACCTACGTGGCAAAAGCCAATGACCAAAGAGTTCTTATAGGCGGACCTACATAAGAATCGTTCTAGTCAAGATGATAGTGGAATATCTTTTTATATTGGTGAATAGATCATTGCTTTATGATAAATCTCATGAGCTATTCGTGCAATTTTGTAGGCTTGTTTTGAAGGGAATCCATTTAAAACTGTTCCAGGCCCATTTAAACTTTTCTGGCGATGTATGCGGTCAAACCCTGGGTACGTTTTCTCTTGATCACTTACGCTCAGATAAATTATCTATTTATTTGGTAACGAATACTGTCTTACATATATGTTCATTGGGAAATTGCATGTGCCCTCATTAGTGATGATCTATATTGTGCAGGGAAGAACCAACAGAGCCTTTCTACTACTTGCAGTTAGATCCACCAAAGAGAGAAGTAGAAGTAACACTTGATTGAGGCCTCACGCCATTTTCAGAACTACCAAGTGACTTTAATCTGAGTTCCTTGAATAGATGAGCACACAAATCGTTCTGGTTGAGTGGCTGTGATGCTTGTGATGGTCAGACGTCACAAACTGGTATTTCCTTTCTTGTATTTCCCATGTTCAGAATAGTCAATCAAATAATTGACCTAGTATGTTAGTTGCAGAAGCGAAATATGCTCATGATCAGAGAAACATTAAACACAAATCAATGCCATCTTGTTTGGTGTTTAGTATTTTTTTAGATTGGGGCAGAGTGCGAAATCGTATGTCGATTGGCTTATTTTGTTCCATATCTTTGCCCGTCTTGTTGTTTTTGCTTTAACAATACCAGTTGGTGCAAGAGGTCGGAGAGTCACTTTGAGCCTTTCTTTGGAAAGAAAGAGGTTACAGTATGTTAGGTCGATGATTTTTTTTTTTTTTTTTCAAATTTTTTCGTGGGGTGAGAAAGAGGTTGGAAAATTCTTACAATGAAAGTAAAAATAGAAACACTAACTAGCAAATAAACTACATCACATAACTTAGGAGTATCAGTATTCAGGACCATGCGAGGCCACACCACTCGTCCACCAGAAGGTGTTGGGGGAAGGGGGGGGGGGAGGTGTGGAACCACTATCGTGTTATTAGGTGGTTGTAGTTGCATACTCTCTCTCTTTCAATAGGTTCTTTGCGTCATCAAATATAAAGCATTTGAGTATCAAATCCGTGGTTACTGGTTAGCCGCAGTGGTCTATGACTCTGTTTAGAGATACCTATTTTCTACAAAACACCAATGATCTGGTATTAGTTCTGCCAAAATCTGATTCTGAGATCACAAGTTTAAATCATTGTGCGGGTTACATGGTCGTTTTCGTTGTCTCTTACTCTCTTCTCTCCTTGGCACCCCATCTAGGAAATCTTAGCTGGTGATGGTGGTCTAGATGAGAGTATATTAAGATCAGTTTATTTCTAAGGCTATCATAGGGAAATCTCCTCAATAAGGTGAATAGCTACCAGTTCTTATACCATGCTCTACATGTGGTCCAGGGACACATGGCACGGCCTTATTGGCTGGTGAGAAAAAAATCTACAAAAAAAAAAAACCGTCCCTAACCTCTGCTCTCCCTCTCCCCGCACGACCACCCTTTCAACCCATGCACTGTCGTCGCTCCACCTCAACCACCACGCACTGCCGTCGGTCCACCGCAACCACCATGGATTTTACTGGTGAACTTCATGGATTTTCATACTTATCTTCATGGATCTTACCCATATGGTTTTTGGATTTATAATTCGAGTTTAATGACATAAAAATTTTAATAAATTTGTGAACTTGAAAAAAAAAACAATTTTAAAAATGAAAAAAACAACAGTTTTCTCTTCACAAATGGAAAAAAATTTCATCATTAACCATGAAAAATGAAGTTTAAAACATTCATAATCAACATCCCATGATTTCCTAATCGAAAAGATTTTATCAGTTTGATAATAATCATTCATGGATCAAGATTTCTCAATCAAGATCCATATGATTCATAATCAACATCCGTGATCACCAATAGTAAGATCTATACCTTTACAATAAATAAAACCTTCATGAATAGGTGCGACGGTGGAAAGGCGGGGCTCGCCGGTGGGTGTTGGTGGCGCGTCTGGTTGGGTGTGGCCGTTGGGAGGAGAGAGAGTGCAAAGAGGAGAGAGAAAATGAGAAACAGAGAAAAGTCAGAAAACACGGGAAGAAGAAGAAGAATTGGGAGAGAGAAAATATTTTTATTTGCTTATTTTTTCTCCGCCGACCAATGATGACATGACACGTGGCAAGGACCACAATGCACACCGTGGTCCTTGGACCACGGTATAATTTACGGAATAGCTACCCATCTATTGTAGATGTGTAAGACGAGTTTATTTAGCCTATTAAACTTAGCTGAAAAAGTTGCAATCAATCAATGTAAAATTTTAGCACACCGGATACATAGTTTTTTTTTTTTTTTGTAAGAATTTGTGCTCTTTTTATTCATCCATTCCGGGAAGAAAAAGAGAGAAGAAACTTACAAAATGGACACCACTAGGGAAATAAAATCAACAAACTAGTAACTTAGGCTATCTATGACTTCACTATCCTCACAATTCTTCATCCACGCAAAAATTCTAACACTGACAATGTATTTTATGCTCTTAATGATCCATTTAAGTGTATGCTCCTTGTCTCCAAAGATTCTGGAGTTTCTTTCTTGCCATATCATGTAGATTGAGGTGATGAGGCTGCATACTAGCCATTGGTACTTCCAGTGCTTTTTATGCCTCCTTTGATTCAACCATCTGATTTCTCTATGTAAACTTCTGGTCTGCCTTCTTATCTTCAGCCAATCCAATATACCTCCCCAAACTGCAGCAGAAAATGAGCAATTGAAAAACAAGTGCTGATGATTTTCAGCTGCAAACCTGCAAAGCTCACATCTGTTCACAAGCACAAAACCCCTTACACAGATATTGTCTACTGTAGCCAGAGAATTCTGCATAGCCAAAGTAGCAATAAAACTATGCTTTGGGAGATTTATGCTTCTCCAAACCACCTTATGCCAGTTATTTTCCTGATAATGCTTCCTGAAATGCTGGTAACTAGCATTAGTGCAGAACTTTCCTCTTGCTTGCCAGCTTTGAATAAGAGTACCAGCTGCATCAGCATCTGAGACCATAGAAAGAATCTCATTTCTTACAGTGAGAATACTTCTCCATGTTTCAGAATCTCCTGATTTCTCCTTAATAGTCCAAATGCAGTCATTCCTCAACTTATATGCTCTAGTCCAACAGCTCCAAACTCCTTCATTTCCAGATTGTAGCTGCCAAATCCACCTTACAATCATAGCTTTATTCCAGGCTAAGACTTCTTTAATATTCAGGCCACCTTCTTTCTTTGGAGAGCACATGCCATCCCAGCTTTTGTAAATCATTTTCTTCTTCCCCGGTTCAATATTCCATAGGAAGTCTTTGCAGAGCTTCTTGATTTGCTTAATAATACCCTTAGGGATCAGCAAACTTGCACACCAGAAGTTCTCAAGCCCAAAGATGACTGAGTTAATGAGTTGAACCTTACCTCCATAGGAGAGCATGATTGAGGTCCAATGCTGCAGTGAATGCTGAATTTTTGCAATTAGGGTATTGTACATCTCATTTTTCAGCCTTGAAAAATGCATTGGAATCCCTAAATATCTAAAGGAAAAGGTTCCCTCCGTAAATCCAGAGATGGTCAGCATCTGCTCTTTTACTTCCTGATTTACACCTCCAAATTAGACATATGTTTTAGCATGGTTTGCTTCAAGACCCGACACCTTTGCAAATAAATCCAAACAATCCACCACAGCTTGCATAGAAGGCACATCCCCTCTTATGAAAATCACGAGATCATCTGCAAAGGTTAGGTGAGTAAGATGTATTCTAGAGCATTTGGGATGGAAACTGAACTGATTTTTGGAGGGCATATCTCTTAAGTATCTGGAAAGGATTTCCATACTCAAGACAAACAGATAAGGGGATAAAGGATCTCCTTGTCTTATACCACAGCCCCCTGGAAAATACCCTTCATAATTACCATTTATCTTCAGTGAGAACCAAGTATTAGAAATGCAGTTCATAATCCACACCGGATACATAGTTTTCTGAGTGAGAGCAAAGAAAAAAAAAAAAAAAAGTAACAACGCCATTTTTTTGGACAAGCGCCATACTCGTTATTTAAGGAAGAAAAAATAGAACTTCATCTTTAGGCAAGAGTTGAGACCACCTCACAGGCTCACAAGTGTTAGTTGGGAAGCCACTCAATGGCGTCCGGATGTTGTTTGTAAGCTCGGGTGGCATTTAGTTTCCTAGACCTACATCAACCCCAACGTCAATTTTAGCTCCGATGTCAACTGAAGCTACGTTTGCGGCTACGCCTATTGGTATCTCGGCTAATTGGCGGGCACCGGAAACTCCTATAGCTGTCACCATGAGGATGACGATGGCGAACATGATCAAATATTGGGAAGCCTTAACCATCTTATTAGAGGAAGTTTTTTGTTTAATTTGAAGGAGTATTATATGTTGTAGTAATATTGGCTATATGGCTTACACAATTTCGATGAACTAATGACGTTGGTAATTAAGTTGTGAAATATTTGTTCGCAAGTTGGGTGGTATATATATGGAGTATCCCGTTCGCATGAAGACTTTTGCCCTCTATAATAATCATCATGTTATTTTCAATGTCCTTGTTTATACGTAATTCTCTACTGGTTGTAACATTGCTGGATTACTAGGTGTGCTCTACCACGATTGCTCATGAATTGAAACCTCACTTAACAGTTAACAGTATGTTATTAGCGATCAAAGCTAGCTTAGGGATCATTCCTTGGTAGATCCAAGATGATTCATAGAATGGTCCTTTAGCTATAGCATTATTGAATTGTTTCCTAAACCCGTCTTAAATATGTTCTTTCATGAAATCGTACAGTATGTTGTTGTGAAATAAAGTTCATCATAAGTTTTGTGTATGTCAACCAACTATTTGTTGACCTTAAATAGCGCGTGTATACACAGAATTATTATTCGATATAAATCTACAAGATGATATATGGATTGATGAGGGCTACGCAAGTTCGTATGCCATTTGATTGAAACTCGAGGTTACAAGTTTGAGCCGATGTTGTAACGTGTTGGGGGGGGTGAGAGGTTGTGTTTCATCGCCGCTTCTTTCTAGCTAGGCTCCCCATTTTAATGTATAATGCTGGATGATCTAATGACTTTGTGTTATGACGTATGAGGCATTTGTTCTAAGGGTGCTGAAAGTTGAGGATGAATGAAATTTGGAAGAGCTTGAGAAATGCTGCAAAATTAAACCCATAAACTGGACTATTTGACCAGTAGCTACGACGTGCAGAGCAGCTCATGTATCCCAGTGACCACTTGAGATATTTCTTTAACTAACTTCGACTTGATATAGTCTTCATCATTAATTAATATAACTACACAAATATTCAGTCTCCAAAGATTCGGAATCTAAATTCTTGATGAAGATTCAATGTGCCGGTTTCATAATAAACTTTCACGCAACCGTCTAATACGAGAGCCGTGTAATGTTCTAGTGAACTAGAACCTGTTGTGGCTTTAGTTTGATAAGCAAAATGTGATCACTTTGAACTAGAGCACCATATGTAACCGTTAGGCGTTAGTATGTAATTGCTTTTTTCTGTGTGATTTTGGGGTCACATGTTTAAATCATCACGCGTTGTCATATGGGGATTATCGGATTTTCATTACTTTTCTTACCCTAATACTGTACACCGTAACACTCTTTACGAATTGCAGCGAAATTTAATTATATCATTGGAAGAATATTGATACAAATGGAGAGCGTTATCTCCATAGACATCTGATAAATTAGAGCAGTATATATAAGAGCTACTGAGCTAGAGAAGAAAACAGACGACATTTTGAGCATGTAGATAGGAGACAAGACCACCTCCAAAGTGTTCGGAAACAACTCGGTCTAGTCGGGGTGTAACTTGCAAGCTCCATATCTAAGCCAATAATGCTGCGTCCTCAAGACTAGGGTCAAGCTGGATGTGCACCTACGTCTACGTCGACTAATTGGCGGGCACCGGAAATTGCCACAGAAGCCACCGTGAGAATGAAGATGGTGAACATGATCAAGTACTGGAAAGCCTTAAACATTTTATCGGAAAAGAAGAGCGTGTTTGGGCTGTGGTATACTAGTATGTAGTGGTAAATAGTGGACAATGGTCTTGGTAAGGAGTTATGAAGATTATTGTTCTTAGGTTGGTTGGTATGTATAGAAGTCGTACCAAGACTTATGCCCTCAATATTAATCATTGTGTCGTCTTCAACAAGATACACATATTTTATCGTAGCCAATTAACCATCAAACTGTCATATACTCATATCCACCGAATCTTATTTTCATTGAATTAGTTTATTTTTATATTTAAAAAATCGATTCCCATTCTATTATATGGACTTATGGACTATTCATTAGAATTACTGGTGGCTTTAATTTAGAGCACTATGATTCTATAAATGAGCCTTCATCATGTAACTATGAGTTTATTGTCATTTCCTTTATTTGTTGCTTTAGTGTGCTGATCACTTGTCCTATTTTCGCATTTACTGTGCCTAACCAATCAGGTGCTACCATTTCATAAATGTCTCCTAAACAAAACATTTAAAAAAAAAAACACATAATGACATACTATCACTGGTGACATACCGGAAAAAAGACACAAAAGTGGACAAATGATCGATTTATTTATAGTTTTATTCTTGTTTTTTTTTTATTTTTTTTATTTTCTGGCGACAATATACTACCGAGTGCTCTCCCATGAATGCCCGAATCTCTCTTAGCATCTAATCAGGGGCCCCTTCGGAGAGAAGGAATCTACTCAAGGGATTTGTTAAAAATTTTATGTCTCTGTCAAAAAATCAATGCATATTCAAAGTGCCAAGGGCTATGAAATGATTCTATCTACAGAATGTGTTAATTAATATCAATTCATCATATTCAGTTAATCATTTATAAATTTGATTCAGTAAAAAAAAGATGAATAAAGTGAGATGTATCAGATAAATAAGATGGACTGTATCTCAAGATCACTTATACCTAGACCTGTCAAACGGGTCGGTCGGGCGGGTTTCGGGTTCGGTCACTACGGGTCGGGTTACGGGTTGACCAACGGGTCAAAAATACATGCTCGCGCCTTTTTTTCTCGGTAATTATTATAATCAAATTATTATTTTATTACTATTTTACAACCATTTTATGTGGTATATTATATAATAATAATATTTTAATTATATTTGTATCTTATATGTCTTAAATTAATCAATTTAATTAATATTTATCTATTTCTTTTTTATTTTTTATTATTATAATATATATTTTGCAGAATTCATTTGACCCAACGGGTTGACCCGGTCCGTGCCGGGTCATGATCCAGACTTTCGGGTCGTTTTCGGGTTCGGGTCCGGGTTGAGAAAAACGGGTTTTTTCGGGTTATTTTCAGGTCGGGTCCCGGGCGGTTTTTCTTGTCGGGTCAGTTTTTGACAGGTCTACTTATACCTATACCTGTCAAACGGGTCGGGCGGGCGGGTTTCGGGTCGAGTCACTACGGGTCAGGTCGAATACGGGTCGGGTTAAATACGGGTCAAGTCAAATACGGGCCGACTATACGCGGGTTTATACGGGTTCGGGTCGGGTTACGGGTTTTTCGGGTTATTTCTGGGTCGGGTCTCGGGCGGTTTTTCAGGTCGGGTCAGTTTTTGACAAGTCTACTTATACTAGTTCGGATTAGGTTCTTTCCTCCATACTTATGTTATGCATAATGCAAGGTAATTGAGTAGGTTTGATGATCACGGTCTCATGGATGATGGTTTTGGTCCGGTATTGAACATTACAAAAGTTAAGTTATTAAACCAATAATTGGGTCTCAATCATTGGGCTTGGTTGAGATTGTTCTCTAACATTGTATCGAGCCTCATAGATCCTGAGGTCTCGAGTTAAAATCTTGGTAACCCTCTCCTCTATCAAGTGGACTCTCAAGCACATGATATGATCGGCTATGTGCATTATCTGATCTCCACGCTTCAAAACGAAAGGGCATTCGTGTGAAGGGGCTTGATAAAGTATTAAACCAATTATTAGGCCTCAACCATCGGTCTAGCTAGACTTTTGGTTGAAATGGTTCTCGAAGAATAAGATAAATTTAGTTATGCCTTAGCGCGCGTATATGCAGAATTATTCGATATAAACTACAAGCTGATACATCGATAATCGATTGATGAGGGCTACGCATGTTCCTATGCCACTTGATTGAGACTCGAGGTTACAAGTTTGAGTCAATGGGTAGTTTGGGGGGGGGGGGTGGGGTTGTTACTTATAAGTTTATAAAGCGTCCGAATTTCATGGAGTTTGTTGTAAACTCTATATAATACTAGTTTGCATGGCCGTGTCACGGTCGGACTGTCTATTTATATTGTTCCACTTTTTTCATAAAAAATGTAGGTTTATTTTTGGCCTGATTCTATTATGAACGGTACTATACATTTTTATTTTCAACTTTTGTCACCGTCAGGTTATATTATAATCTTTCTACCCCCCTCTCAACATAGTATCATTATCCTTTCACTTTTACGTCACTCATTATAATAAATCATTCTCATTCCACTATCTCGTCACCTGTCATATTATTTTAATTTCATTCTACTATCCAGTCACCCGTTATATCACATTATTAAATCTATTACCATAAATTAGCAAACCACACAGTATTGACTCTTCGATCTCATATTGTAGACTACATTACCATAATTATTATTTTCCATAAATTAGCTAATAATATACTATATGCTAATTTCTTGCCATATCTCAACCAATAATTGTATTTAATACTATTTTTATGTTCTATCTAATTAATAAGTGCCAAGTGTACTATAATAGAATTTTTGTGTAACACCCATCCACACCAAAACATAATATCCTAAATTCATCAACCCTTTCCTTATTCACCAAAGCATTATATATTACGTTGTTAAAAAATAAGGCATTATATATTCATGAATTGTTTGGTTACATGTAGGCCATGAATTTCCAGTTATCAAGAGGGGGTTAGGTAAACCAATTGCTCAATTTGTAGGAATTTGAAATTTCCATAATTTTGAGCAACCAAACAACTCAAACATTTTCAATTCATGGGAATTTAGAATTCTCATGATTTTACTTGACAAGACGACAATTTAGTGTTGGAATTAATCTCCAAACTTCTACCCTTTGGTGTCACCCGAGGAGCCACTCTCGCACTGCCGTCTTGCCACAAGCTTCCCGTGGACGCTGGTCTTCCACCGCGATCGCGGTGGGTATACTGAAGCAGTTGCCGTGATCGCGGCGCTCTAAATTTGTCGTGATCAAGGTGTATGCAAGTTTGCATCCAGTAGCGTTTTCCGCGATCGCAGCACGTTAGCTGCGAGCGCGGTTAAGCGTACGCTAGGCGGCTGCTTAAAACCTATTCTTCTCTTTTTCTTTGTACGACCTATATATATACACCCTCCTATACACAACCCAAAACACGCAGAAAAAACACATAAACACAAGTTAATAGATCTTGAGCAAGTAGAGGACATTCGGGATCGATTGTACCAACCAATCTTCGTTCGTGCAAACGTGGTTGGTGTTGTGTAACCTGGAGGACGGACGCCCAAGATATAGCGTGCATTGCGGCTAGGGCGGAATCGTTCTTAAGTTCCGAGAACTTCAATTTTCGCCACAACAATTCGTTTGCTAAGTCGTGTTATCTCCCTTATTATTTCCAACAATTAGTTGCTTGACAAACTTCTTTTGCCGGTAAGATAATAATAGAAACAGGTAAGGTGGTGCGGGAAGCGGCTGATCGTAAGCGTGCTAAGTATGAGGCTAGGTGCGCTGCTTTGGGCTATGGCTTCATTCCCTTCTCTTTCTCCTCTTTGGGGGAGTTGGAGCCCTCAATTGTTGCTCTGCTTAAGCAAATCCAGCAGTTCTCCAGGACGTAGGATATCGGTGCGCAGGCTGCAGCTCATATTTTTACTAGGATTGGTTTTTCCATAGCGATAGCGAAGGGTGTGGGGGCTCAGATCGTATCTGGGCTCCCCACCAATTTCTTGTAAATTATTATTGATTTTTAGTGATAATAATAATAATAATAATAATATACTCAGTCCCGTATAGACGTATAGTAGAACAACGTAACACATAATTGATGTGAAGAAATAAAGTAATACTCCGATGGTCCGATCTCCGGCGACTTACACGCTTGAATCTTGCCTTGCGTACGTACGTTTTTGAGAGTGCGAGCAAGCAACGTTAACACACTAGCTAAGATACTCATTATTACTCTTAAGAAAAGCCAATACTAACTCAAAGAGATCGACGATTTCATTCACGACAACAGTACGCCTCGTGAACGTGAAAACAGCACGAGGTCGATCACATATATACTCCCTCCGTCTCTATCATTTAAATGTTAACAAATGAAAAGAGACCGGGGTAGTAGTATAAATTGATATTTGGAGGAAGAAAAAAAAAAGGTTGAGATAGACCACCTCACAAATGTTGGGAACGAATCAACGAATTCGATCAGCTCAGTGGTCTGCATACGCAATAGAATCTCCTGTAAGTACGTTTGCTGCTACGGCTACATTTACGGGTATCGTGATCAATTCGCGGGCACCGGAAACTGCCATAGCAGCCACCGTGAGAATGACGATGGCAAATATGATCAAATATTGGGAAACCTTAACCATCTTGCTTAGAAGAACGTGTTTCGTTGATGTTTTGTTGTAGTAACAAATATTATTGGCTTACAAAAAAGCTTAGGATCGGATTATTATCAAATAATCTTGGTAATTATGATATGAGATGTTTCCTTGTAATATAAGTTGGCTGCTAGTACTCCTCGTATCAAGACTTTTGGACTCTATAATAATTAACATGTATATTCATAATCCTTGTTTCTGATTCTTTTGATTACTAACGAATCCTCATGAAACATCACTCGTGATAATCAAATACTACGGTAATACGGATCGGAAATACCAACTAAAAATCTGTTTGTACTTTGTTTAATCTTCTACAAGTTCGCTTTGTGCTCCAAATACGCCATGAATGTAGTACAGTATCAGAGAAAGATGACATTGGCCAGTTTTAGCCAAACAAAAGGTACTGGTAATATTAACAATCTCCTCCATGAATTTTGTAGTTGTTGTGTAATTGTGTTCAATGTTGAAAGAATGGTTGGAGAAATACTCTAGTTATTGTATCTTGACACCATTTTCGCTATCTTACGCAACAAGTTTGTTGGATTACCACCATCACTGTCGCTGTGTTTGGAAAGAGGAGAGGTCCATTCCTGGTAGTTATGGAGACTGCCTGTAAAATCCGTGAAGAGGCCGTCCACTCCAATCTTGTTTATCCAAAACTCGTATTCAACGTATGGATCTTGGTGAAATTCATAATGCAGAAATTGGTTCTCATTACGGTAGGTGTAAGGATGAACCTGGATCAACAGAATGACTTGTCAAATATTTCTTCAAGTTCAAGTAGAAGAACTTACATATAACACCAGTATCTTCAAAGGAAGCACAAGTCATTATTCATGATTCATTCAGCGCAATGATAAACTACGACAGGTGTTTCACAACATGAGTATCTTGAAGCACCAGTTTTTGTAATCTAAGGCATCCTGATATCTCTGATCCATTCATAATCAGACTGGAGAATTGGATTTACGGGCAGTCGGTCACTAGATACATCAAATTGGTAACCCAAAAACTTTTCTAGGATCACAGACCAAAAATTTATGGTTAACACTGAGAGTTTTAGGATTAGGCCACATTGTAGGACAGCAGGTGAAGTTTAGTAAGTTTATGATAACACAATCATTGTATATTTTATCTTAATGAATATTTTCTACCAACACATCCAAATCAGGAAGCCGGGTTCAAGGAAACTATTCAATTTTCTGTCAACTGAGCCCTTAGCTCTCCATCAGTCCCCAATAGCTTATATTTGGCACAATGATAATTGTGCTCACAGCTTCACATCACTCTCCTACCAAACATAGGTGTCCCTTAAGAAATTACCTCAACTACAAAGATTTCAAATCATCTCAACATATAGGGGTGATCACATTTAAAACCTTCACAGATAATCCATAAATTACTGATACAACACACGAGAATTTGTACAAACCTGCAAATCACGAGCATGAGCTCTGGCAACCAGATCAGTAGGTTTCTGCAGATAATTGTTTTCTACTGGAACCACAGTATCTTTCCAGGGTCCAATACCAACGACGTATTTACTTAAGTAGTCCAAATATTCATCCGAAGTGATTTCCGCGTAGGTCTGAATGTTATTATATTAGATGAGTGCCAATAATAGGAAAAAGAAAGAAAGAAACAAACAAGGCAATTTTAGCAGTGTAAAATGTTTTTTTAAGCAAGCAGAGATTTATTGACCTATGTAATGGACCAAACAATTCATTGTCCTGTTAGCTTTAGGATGTAATGGACTAAATGGAAATGGATGTTAGACCCTTCGTGCATTGTTTTACATGAAGTAGGCAGATAGTTCGTCCCACTTTGATCAAGGGTCATTTGAAAATGGAGATGACCTCTGTCCTAGGAATAGTCCCCCCTCTGTCTGGAGTCGAACCCTTACAGACACATTTTCTATCAACATTGAGCAATAGAGGAACAAAGTAAAATACGGAGTACTAGTCATTCCACTTTAATCCCAAGATTCCCAACGATCAAAGGGATTCTGATCTTAAAAACAATTTACAGACCCTTACTGTTTGGTGCTTGCAAGTTCCTAAGACCCACTTATTTTCTTAGCCCAATCCTGTTTTGCTGTTGTCCAGTATAAACCAAGGGTAATTCTTAGCAGTGTGTCAGTGGCCCAAAGCTGATAATAATGCATAGAAAATTTTGCATGCGAATTGTGCATATCAAACAGAAGTCTATGGTCCAGTATTTTATCCATATGAACGGCCACAAGGGGGGTGAAGCCGCCATCAAATGAGCAGA
The DNA here is from genome assembly GCA_038382645.1 of Spergularia azorica. NCBI lineage: Eukaryota > Viridiplantae > Streptophyta > Magnoliopsida > Caryophyllales > Caryophyllaceae > Spergularia > Spergularia azorica. The sequence continues at coordinate 31,422 of JBBYHQ010133633.1, forward strand.
GATTTAAGTGGAGTTACTATGTTCAACTAACAGCTCATGCAACATACAGATTAACTGGCGAATAGAGATAACCATGATCGACATGTTAGTCAATGCTATTTGAAACAAGCAGTACAACCAGTCAAACAAAAAGAGGGAAAGAATTTTACCTGGTTGGTATCTTGTGTTCGCACAGTTACATCATCAATTAAGAAGATCTTGGGCAGATCTGTCAAATCTGATACGTAAACAAGCGAACTTGGAGCAAATGATTGGATAAAACAAGGCTGTTTTAGCCAATGTTTTGACAAATACGAGCCTTTGTAACCATACTTCTTAAGGATCTCAACAAAAACATCCTCAAACTTCTTTCCCTTGGCCCACTTCACCTGCACAGCCAAGTACATGAAGTTGAGGATTATTTGTCCTAGTTGTTCAGACAACATTGTCTATGTAATGATTTGTAGGACAGATAATGTTTCTGGTATCTGCAGAAAAATCGGGAAAGGCCTACCCTGTTGACAAAGATCTTTTCTATCTCCAGCTGGGTAAAGTTGACTAACTTTCTTCTCAAACCATAACAAGAACAGTAAAGCGCATAACAGACACAACAAGACCATTGAATATATTTTTCAGTATAAGCATAATCTATGAACTCGTTATATTACCTAAATATATTGCAACAATGACCCTGTAAGACATGTTATTGCTATAACTACCATTTCAAACATCTGACTCATGAGTGTACATTGATTTGGCAACAGAGCAAATCCTTGCAGAATCAGGTATATAAAGTTCTGGTAGTCCTAGGTGGTCCTTTGAAGCTTGAAGAGTTAAGCTCCTTTGGTTTTTCTCCTATCAAACCAAGTATCCTTGATCACCCAAAAAGAGTCAGAGCAGAAGTACTTACATGTTTGTTTATAAAGACAGGATCTTTGATCTCGGGATAAATGCCAACAACTCTTGGAGCTTTAAGAGCAATATTGATGTACTCCTCAAAAGAAATGATAGGGAATTTCCCTGTACATATAGCGGATATAAACCACCCAATATGATTAATTGGAGACTGGGAACCAGTGCAAAGACAAGAAATATGAAGTTGGGGAATTCAAATACTACAACAGACAGGACTCACCATTATATTGTTGATCCCTAAATGAATATCTCTGCTTTGTTCTTAAAGTTTGGAGTTCTTTCCACGTAAAATCAACTGCATATTATTGACAATGGTTTGGTAAGACGGCAACAAACCATTTTGATATCAATTTCTTGAAAGGTAAGAAGTAGTAACTGAATTACAAGAAGAGTGGACTCTGTCAGAATAATCATACCAGTGAAGTAGCCAGTCATGTTGGCCCCCTCAACCTCATAGGTCCTTTTGCGGTCAGCAAACTCCTTGTGATCGGCAATATCTGAGGTTTCATCCAGATTTACATCATGATGACAGATAAGTACACCATCCTTGGTGGCAAGAATGTCTGTTTCTATGAAATCCGTCCCTTCTTCTATAGCTCTCTGCCAATGACAGAAACACAATCACCAATTTAGTAAAAAGGTAATTTAAGAATCCAGATGATATGAAATTAATTGAAAAGTATATCACTTCAAATAAATACAATGGAAATTGTTAACAGAAACAATCAAACAGATGCCATGTCGTTGCTACTAGCTCGGATTTTCAGAATATGCACAAAGGTATGCTGTATCTGCAGCAGTGTAACTTTCTCATACAACTGACTGTTACTGTCATAGTGTCATTGTAATAGGGCAAATTCCCTTGCTAGTCTGGTGGGATAAGTATTTCATCAGACGCCAACTTTTGATACTTTTGTGCAGCCTGGTGGAATTTTTCTAGCTCTAAAAGTCTAGTCGGGGTTTCTAGAAACTTGGATGTTATACTTGGTTTATGCTTCACTCGATTCATTTCTAATAAATCTTCATAAGTCAAAGTCACCAATACAGAATTGCAGTTAAAAGAAGTAAGATTAAAGTAAAAAAAGGAGCAACCTGTACATTAAACTAAAATCAATGATAGCACAAGCATGCAACATACATTCAGAGTATCAAGTAAGCAGTGCTTACAAGGTAAGCAGGTCTAGTTTCTTCTGGAAATTCTCCATTAGAACCTCGATGAGCAACATTATATGGTCGAGAGGTTTGCAAGGGCTGTTTCGAATGTTTATTTACTTCACTAGGCAGCGGATATAATTGTCTAGCACTGGAACCGACAAAGAGTAGCAGAAGAGTGAAATGGACAATACCTGCAGAAGCGTGATAAAGAGAATTTCACACGACATGAACATAAAAACACACAAAGTTGATGCCCAACAATCTTGTGGTAACGTTAGAGTCGAAATTTCTGTTTCAGAGATTCACTTCACTGTCCTTGTCCAGACATCTAAACTGAGACTCACTACTCAATAGACCACCCATAAAACCAATTTAACAGGACATGAAAACATGAATCGAATTTTTCAATTTCGAAACAAGTGAGTATGTCTACTAACAGGTGCTTTGATTACACAGATTACAAATGCAAGGCTAAGGAAAAGTTCAATATTCTTAGCTTTAGCACAATATTCCAGAAACATGAATCGAATTATTCAATTTCGAAACTAGTCGAGTATGTCTACTAGCAACATACTAACAATATGAATATAATTCAATCAAAAGAAACTTTAGCATAATTATGAATGCAAAATCAACCAAAAGATCATCACTTTTTTTTTATAAACACTCCAAATTTCAGGATTTAGTCTGATCAATTTACTTTTCCTCATACAATCTCACCAAATTCCATTATTAGACCAACCAAAGATTATAACAGCCCAGTAAAACATAAGAGGAATTGATACCAAATTAACAAAAACCAACAAAAACCCAAAATAAAACATGCATTATTAAAAGAACACCAATTCATACTAAATTCAATCAAAACAACCCCAGCAAAGCTTGAGAAATACGATACAAGGAAACATAAAAGTGAATGAGTTGGAACTTACAGAGTGAAGTCATGGCGATTGTCCCTTCTCTCTCCTCTGTGTGCGTAAAGTTGAAGACTTTCCAAATATTTTGGCACTTGGCAGCTTAATATCAATAACTTTTCAGAAATTTGAGTTTGATTATGATTATGACACTAATTTTTATGATTAATCATTAATGATAAACTTAAGTATCCGGGGATCACTCAAAATGGACTAGGAATATGCTTTTTTATAGTATGGATTAAAATTGCTTGTATAGTACACTAATCATATCAATATGACAATATTCATTCAATTTCAATGATTGGTTCTTTTGGAACTTCGACTCTAAAATTACAACGTGTGTGTTAAGTTGTTTGACTAATCAAAAATGTTTTGAGACATGAGAAGCACGAATTATGGTGTATATTGTGTTTATAATCTTTCGTGAAGATGAGTACATGATATAGTCCCCAAACATTAACAATAGTGGATTAATAATGTTTCGTTTGTATTCTTTTTTGCATGTTCCACCAAACATTAGAATTGAAAAGAACGGAGAGGGTTTAGTAACGCTATCCGCATTTTTCTGTCACATGTTATTTATTTCTTTAAATCAAATGTTCTTACAGCCCTATGGTAAGTACGCATGAGTTACAATGGTAATGAAAATGGATTCTTTCTTCACTTCATTCTCAAGGAGCTAAGCTCAAGATTAGATTAAATTTGACAAAGTTACAGCTGCCAGAGTTACAGGACAGTCATTCAACTAACATTTTTACTGTCAGTAAATTGAACACTGTTATATGGGATTCAACAATGCAACAGCAAAAGTTTGGCCCTTCCATTTACCCTACATTAAACTTTTGTTGCCTTGTCATTCAAGGATCTAAATCACATCCAGTGCAATCACCAGTGAAATCTCGGGAGCAAGAACATGTTTCAACTCTGACCACTTCTCCTCATCTTAAACCTGGAAACTGGTTTTGAAGGCTGCGTAATAACAACCCTTGATCAAAAACTCGCATCATAACAAAAAAAAGAATCAAGAACCGTCACAATTCACGGTGATCTAAACCTCAGAGTAAATGTTTACCTGGCTTGTGGATTCTCTGCTGGAGTCAGTTTGCAGATTATCAGTCCGCTCTATGATGGAGTTAGAGAAGGCCTACCAGTGAATAACAAATTGGTTACGCAAACATAGAAAGATGAACTCCACCTATATGAGTTGCTTGCCAAGAAGCTGATTTCAAAGGGAGGGGGGTGGGGGGGAGGTAGGGGATAGGGGGAATGATCAACAGCTGACAAAATGTGATTATTTCCGTAAGAAAAGATTTTTTTTTAAATTTTTTTTTTTTACCTTCAGACTGTTTGTAGTTGGCCTAGACAAACTTCTTCCAGTAGTATCTTGATTAGACCTTGATACACCAACCTAGAGGAAAAGAAATATATCAGATTCTCAGAAACTTGGGATTCAAAATTTTGACAACATAACGACAAATAATTTACTGGATAAAAGAATATAAATGAAGACTAAGATGCTTATAGGCCAGCACCTTCCCCCTTCCCCCCTCAAGCTTACCCCAAGCAAGAACAGAGTTAATAAAATCAGGGCAAATAATGAAGACACTGATCAATCGCGACTCACGAGGTACAAATAATTGGTACCTCTGGTTTTGGCTTTGATACTTGCTGAACACTAGTCTTCATTACAGATTGGACATGATCTTTTACAGCAGATTCACCCACAGAGGTTTGCGTTAAAGCTTTGTCATGAGAAATTTCGTCTGATCATAATGACAAATCCAAAAGAAAGCATTATTGTTGATAGATACACAATCAGATATTAGCTCACTGAAAACTTGAATCGTCAAAAGTTCATATCCAGACAGACATGATGTAACAACAGTAGTCTGAACAAGAAACATACCTTCGTCCATTGGCTGTAAACTCATATTTTCCTGCTACACAATGAAACAAAGTAAAAGGAAATCATGTTACCAACATGTAACCAAAAGAGTAAGAAGATTCATCATTCAGGCATTTACAACCCAGATTATAATTAACAATTCTACACGCTGTTTTCTGGTGACTTACCACAGTATTAGGATACTCATCATGATTGTCTTCATTTTGCTGTTCAATATCTTCTGATTCAAGTTCTTCTTTCTCAAGCTCATCAAATCTAGACATCATACGAGCATATTCTTCAGCATCAATTACTTTAGTAGCACTATCGACTTCAGACACGCTAGGAGCATCTGTGTTTTCTTGAGCTGAATCTGCATTTGTAAGTGACATTCCAGTACTTAGATAGTAACTCCTTCAGTATAAACAGTTCTTTATCTTATGCACGTACATATATATGCCCAACTTCCAGTCAATTCAACAAAAAAAAGGTTTCTCAAGCAATTTTTATGCGACTGAACTGATGAATGAAACATATTATAAACACAACAGGTAAACAAATAAATTTTCTCTTGAACTTACATAGACTTGTACAGAGTAGTTGAAAGAACAAACAGAAATGAGTGTCCTAGTCCCACCATGCTTGCAAGGTTCTTTTTATCCAGAATGACTTAGAGTATAATGAGTTTCTTAGACCATAAGGCGATAATATGGGTCTGAATGTGATTAGATGATATTATCATTATTTATAAAGAGGTTGTCATTGTATGTAAGAATTTTCTTGCCTGAAATTGACATACTTTCTGCAGGATCTTCATCATCATCAGTATACTCTTCTCTGATTTCCACAAGACCCTCCTGTGTTTAGTATGGAAAAACTAAACTAAGCATAGAAACATTCTACAATAAAATAAGTGAGTACGAAGTAATACAACAGCATGGGAAACTTACAACAGCCTCTGCAGCTGTCCTGTCAAAAAATGAAGCCTCGGTTTTTAGATCTTCAATCACAGCTTTAAGCGAATCAACTTGAGAATCCAATACATTTCCTCTTCTTTTGAGAATGTCAACAGTTTGTTTGGCTGATCTGTCGGCAAAATAACCCTCACCTAGGAGAACCTAGCACCCATTCAAAACAGAATTGTCTCAGTTTCCCTGTAGCTGTGAAGTCCAAATTTCGAGAAATTGAATAGATTATAATCATAGTTCCAGAAAAAATAAAATCTTATTAAGACACCATATGACCAATGTATTCATTACTCATGGAAATCATGGTTCAGAAAATAGAAAACAGATGTCTCTAATTGCAACAGCACCCTACAAAGTTAATTTGCTTTATACATTTTACCAATATAGCTTATATTACCACCAAAACACATCAAGATCCTTCTGGAAGGTCTTCGTTTTGATGTTAAATTTCAAAGCCACAGGTTTCTACCTATTTTCATCCTCGACACCATTAATCCAACCATTTAAAGAGGATACAAGTCATACAACATTTCCCACTTATAAGTGGGTGAACTCAAAAGTCAGTTAACCCTACCTTGAGTTTAGTTCGGACTAGCTTTGCTTGTAGGCATGCACTATTGCACGGTATTTCATTGACTACTGATTTCATTGTGCTATTGCCAAGGAATCAAGAAGCACTATACTTACAGAGGGTTACACCTATTAGCTCGCAGAAAATTTTGACCAAAGAAATTATTGAAAAGTTTAAAATGAGTGACTCATAATGCCACACTGCTATTTTTAAACGCGAATTCAATTTGATCCATTCCATACCAATTTTGAAGTATTAAAACATTAAACAGATTGAATACAGGATGTCTAATATAGTAGACTAAAAATATAAACGATAAATTATATAGCACAAGTGTACCAAAAATGAGACTATATACCAGAAACTCATTTGTATGAACCAAACGACCAGGAAAGAATGCAGCTTTTCCGAACGGAACCTGAAAATTACTCGAACAAAGGAAATATATTAAAGATCCTTGCCATTAATGACATAACTACAGGAATGCAAAAACGGTGGAAAAGGTTTTAAGGGAGTACCATTATCTGGTGGTGAAGTTCATCAGGAAGGTGTTGGACTAGATTGATTAAGTTGGTGTTGTCATCGACAAAGTGATTAACTTTGTCCAGTTCCACGTGCTTCTCGGCAATGCTGCCCTGTACACGCTGCACGGCTTTCTGTGCTTCTTCTGCTGGGAACAACGATGACAGGGGTGTCACTGTTCCCTTCCGACGTGGTTCCATAGAGGACAAAGTGACTCAGGCAAAATTAACGCGTATAGTGAATAAGAGCAAGAGCTGCAAGCCTGCAATAACCACCAACCCATCCGAAAAGTAAGACTATGAACCAGCAGGAATTGAAAAACTAATCATACTACGTAAAGGGTAAAAGCACATATTGAAGCAAAATCGACAAAATAGCACATACAACATATCCCCCAAGGCCCCAACAACAGACATACAGTTGACCAACCAAGATCAAGCAGCAAAACGAGAAAAAAAATGGGTTATATCATTTACAAAGTAATCTTATGAATATAATTCAACTGTCTAAGACAGAATAGACACTCAAGCAGTAGCATCATGCTCATACAGTTATACTTACTAGCTACTAACCTAGCAGTTTTTTCCACTCAAAAGGGGATTTCAATACGTGTACAAATAATTACACCCCCCTCGAGCCATCTTGTTCAGACTTCTCCACGAAAAATCAAGAAAAGGCCCATATACCAGTACAAGACAACCTTCAAAGTTCAACCATAGTGGAACATAATTGCACAAACCACGCATCCCACCAACTTCAACAACCCAAGTATGTATTCGCCAACATTCTCTCAACTTCTCAACTCTCAAGTCACCAACAGATATAAAATGTATGAGGGTCTATAACCCGTTTGTCTCAGTCGTCCAACGATAAAGAAACAGTACACCAATTGAGCTACACTCCACGCTCATACACAAATATGCAACCAACAAACGTGAAAATGCGCTCCTATAAGATTGACGGACAAACAGCATCGGACAGGCACGACAAATTGAAACAAACCATACAACTACGAGCTTACGTTCCGACCAACGGGAAATTAGGATACAACAATCACATAGTAATAACGAGTTACAGATTACTCTCGTTACAGATTACTCAATAAACCCTCAACAGCACCAGTAACAATAACCATCCCAACGACAAGAAATCGACGAAAAAGCGAGTATCTTGCAGAAGAATCAACATTCATCAACAACCAATTATAACATACAGTATACACCAAGGCCAAAAGAAATTGCAATCATAATTTACAAAAACCTAATAAACAGTTAAACACACACGAAAAAAATAGCACCAATCAAATTCCTCTGTGCTTTCTCTTCACATTTTTATTTCAACGCGAAATCCCAATATTATCATACTATAAAATTAAGAGCTCGGATTTCAGAAACCTTTACCATACACACAAAGAAAAACAATTTTTATGGAGATTAAAAAAGCTGAATTAAGTTAAGCTTGATTAATTATGTAAATAAATGTTAAATGAATTAGTTGAGAATCTGGGATTAAAACATTACCGGAACAAAATTACGGCAGTTAGATTGGCGTGAAGAAGAAGCTTGACGATGGCGGGGGGTTTCTGAGTGAAAGACCGAAGACGGAAGAAAGGAGAACAATTTGTTTTTTTTTTTACTTATTTTTACCCTTTTTTCACCCGAGGGCTGTAAATGATCGGAGTTTGCTCGTCAAGCCTTCGGAATCGGTTCAGTGAAAGCTCGCTCGAGTTCGAGCTTGACTGAGCCGTGACCAATCTGAGGCTAACCCTGACCAATCTAAGCCGACTCTAAAGGTTATCACAACCCAATATAGGAGTAGCTCTTTTTATCTTTAATAGTATACCTTAAACTGGATTTGTGTTTTTCCCAAGTTTATGTTTTGGTATTTTCCATAGTGGTATCATGAATAGATATTTGGAGATTTTTATTGGTTTTTGACTTTGAAAATGTGAAGTCAAGGTTCATTCAGTGATACATGTACTTGTTTTAGCTTAGGCGAGATAAATAATTCTTTGTGTTAGAAAGATTTATGTATTAGGGTGTTGATTTCCATGGTTGTGTTCATGTATCAAGAATTCAAGATGTCTAGGTGGTGGCATCACGGGAGGGAGAACAATCTAGGAGAGTTTAGACACAAACACATTAACACATAGAGTGGAATATTTTGAAGGGTTTAATACGAGTAGTTGACTCCAAAAGAATTGGTTTGTAGCACAAAACCCGTAAGATCACGTGTCCCATTTTGTGTGCCACTCCAAAACCCATTCTAGTTTTAAAAAGTAAAATGAATTTATTAAAGTTTATTTGTGAAATTGCAAACTTGTGATTGGAGGGGAACGATGCATGTGACTATGTGAGTGGGACAAAAAATGAGACAGAAGATCCTTGGTGAAGCAAAAACCCTATGTTGTCCATATATTCTAATTTCATTCGTTTTGTTGGTGGGTTTATGTCTCAATCTGAAGGAATTCCATAAGTTTGACCCTCATCATGTTTATTGCTTGCAGTCGTCTTACTACCACGGTTACTTGATGATCGGTACTTCCGTTGCATGTGGGAGATTTGCATTAATTACCAAAGTAACCAAACAATCAGAATGGTAGCCAACGTGCCTTGTAGCCCTGTAGGCTGTAGCCATGCCGAAGTAAAAGTATGCAGTTGATGAAATCAATAGGGAGAGTTAAATGAGACGCAATCTGTTTTCTCTTGGTAAACAAATGATAAGTTTTTCTACTGTTAACATAGATTTTCAACTTTGATTACTGAATTATATATATAGACGGACTAAGATCAGCCTCTAATCACATAAACCATTCAAATTTAGATGACAATGAGCTAAATTCGAGTCGACAAAAACTAAAAACCTCAGAACTGCAAGCAAAAATCAAGATTTCTGCAGGTTTGATACAAGATTCGAAGCAGCAAAAGCCGCGGAACCTCCAATGACACTGATCAAGGCTACCGTGACCTGAATTACTACTTCCCAAGGATAATCTTCTGGTACAAGGAAGACGAATGCAGGGCCGAGAAGTAAGAGGGCGAGGCTGAGGGTGAAGAGGGTTGATGGAGTATCAGGGTTTGTTGCTGCAGACAAAACCCCGAACTCTTCAGCCTTTGACAGTAGACCTAACTGCTCAATTGTTGACAGTGACAGTCCTGCTTTTTCTGCTGCTGACAGCAACCCTGCTTTCTCTGCCTTTGTTAGTAGTCTCAGCTGCTCTACCCTTGTCAGAAGCTTCACTGATGCAGTACCATTAGGTGAGCCTGATTTGCCTGCTGCGATTGCTGCTGTTCCCTGCATTTACCATTTCAGGAAAGAAACGTACTGCAGATGGTTAGAATAGCTTTCCTGGTTTAATTTTCGAGAAAATAAATGTCGTTAGCAGTCTTGGCATAACTATTAGCATTAGCAAACGAAGGCAATTCACGTTTTTACTAAATCAAACTCGAGGATAAGAAGTAAGGACTACTTAAATCAATGGAAAATATTGTCCATTCGACTCTTATTAATAACACAAGGCATAAGAATCACCATTGCGTGCCCTTAGGCATAAGATGAGTGACAACAATCGGAAAAGTACGAGATGTCACAATAACTAATTCAATAATCAAGAGAACCAGAACGAACTTTGCAACATGCCTCTCTAATTAATCTGGCATATATAGACAGTTAGACACATACCGGACATTGTTTGTCACCTTAGCGAGTTTTCATCCTAAAACCAACTCACAACACGTGGAGTAATAGAGCTATTCTTAAGCATTCAACACATTTGAAAAGTGTCGCATTTTTTTCATTTTCCACATTTGGTTCGAATTCTTGTCACATATTCAAGCAAAACGTAAAGAACTCAAATGAAAACAGGAGTCGTCGTAACTCGTAAGTACCTTTTTGGAGCCAACAGTTTTGGTGGCAGAAGGTTTCTGCGTAGCCATAGATTTAATCAACAATGTCCTTCTTCTGCTGCTGTACCTGTCTACAGAAGAGAAATGGTGCTTAAGAAGTGGGATTCTTGTGCTGCTGAGTGATGCTGAAGCTTCCATTGCTGCTGCTGCTTTGTTTACAGTTTGCAAAGCTAGAGCAGCAAATGTTGGCTTATAGTTGAAGTTTAGTTTCTGGTATCTGCTACTGATCTCCCCACGTTACAGAGTTTTACACAAGTGATGTACAAAGAAAGTTCATAATCTTCATGTGTATGGGTGGTTATCTGATGCTGAGACGCCCCACTTGTCAAATAATGCTTGGCTCTTGGCTTCTTACAAAAGCTAAAAGACCCATGAGCCTATGTGGCTAACTAACGAGAAATGTTTGGTACACCTTTATGGTAAGAGTTTGCGCTATGGCATGTAATGTGAGCCAATAAGACCACTTCCGACTATTCAAAAGTGTTGGACGTAGACAACGACTCATATGTGAGTGGTGGGAAATATCTCATATTGTAAAAATGAAAAATTAGAGACTAATTTATAAGGTGGTCAATTACTTGTATGACCAATTGGTTATAGAATGGAACCTCATCAGACTTGTAAACTTGTCTTCTCCTCTTCTACGAGCTAGCCGATGTAAATGTTTTAGTTTTTCATCTCTGTGTGGTATGAAATTGTTACCCCTTATTATATCCCCTTTGTTAAATTTACTTGTAACGCTTGGATCAATTGGTACAATCTTAAAATTATCAATGTAGTTCACATCCTAAAATTATCGCGTTCTAATCCCTATAAATTTTTCCAATGACAATAGTGTAGGTTCTTCTCTCGTCGGTCCGAGTCAAATCACTATTAGGTTGACTCGGGTTGATTTCGGTCACATGCGAGTCAGGTCATTATCGGTTTTTGTCGAGTTCACGCCAATTCGAATCGACCCGAGAAAATTGATTCGGACCGGGTCGGGCCACACTCCACAGCAACTAGTTCTAAGTTAGCCCAACTTTGAGCCCAAACAAAAGCCCAGGCCCAACTGACCAAAGAAAGAAACAAGCTGGCTGGCGTATAACTGTGGCGTCTTCGTCACTCTACATCTCATCCTCTCTTTTTCGCCCTCTCTTTGATCAAATCAAAATCAAACCTCTCTTAAACCCTAAAAACCTCTCGAAAACCCTAACAATGGCGACCGTCTCCTTTTCTCTCGACAAATTCAAGCGAGTCTGGCACTCCGAAGTTCACAACCCAGAGAAGTGGGCTGCCAACATGGTAATCTTCTTCATTACACTTCCCCTTCTTTTACCTTCCATATAATCAATTTTCTTTTACCTGGGTAAAGGATATGATTTTTTTTTGAATTAATGTGTATATTTTCTTAGAAATAATTGAATTTGATGATAATGTATTGATAGAAGTAATTTCTAATCCTCTAATTTAGGTTAGAATTCAATTTATTGGGGATTTTGACTTTTGATTGGGGAGGGGGAATGGGTGCATATATTGTTATATTGCTGATTATGATGAATTTGGGGAAGAACGAAAAACCCGCCTCGGTGTCTTTAGGACGTTTGTCATCGTATTTGGAGAATTGGAGGAGGCGATGTATTTTTGATGATTTGTGCATATGGAGCTAACCAAAGTGGTGGATTACTGTATAAAGATGAATTGTTGCATTCGGATAGCGGAAAATAATTAGCTTTCGAACATGTGGGTCGGGGATTGAAGATGTTTGAGAGATTGATGTGATTAGATGGATGGGGAATGGAGTGTCTTGTGTGAGAAGTTTTGTCCAATTTACGAGTGAATTTGGTTTATTGTGGGTTTGGCTAGTTGCTTTATTAGTTAAGGTAAGAAATGTTGTAATGTGAAATACCATTCGGTCATCAGCTGTTGCCGTATGTCATTGGGTTCAAAGTATATGAGCGTAGCTCTAGGGTTATGTTCCTCAAACACGAGATGATTAGATGAACTGCCCTCACTTATGTTAGTGTGTTGTACTTTTTTTGATCCAACTGGTGTCTTGAGGTCATTGGAAAAGCCTTTTCTCTGAAGACTAATGACTGATGTAACTTTGGGTTGGCGTTTCTCTACCATAATACTGACTCCTGAAGTGGGATGTTGTACGTTTTAAGGCCGTTGGATTGTGAGATGCTCAGATGCATAATATGTTGGATATGTGAATGAATCAAGTGTTAATTTCAAGAGCTCCGTTAGCTATCTGTGTTAATGCATCATGAAAGTGTATCATATGGTCATAAAAGTTAGTGTAGGATGGATATTAGTAGTCCATCCTCTTTCCGATGAAATCGAAACATTAGAATATAAACTCTTCCCTGTATGGTTAAGTGGGACAAAATTTGCTGGTCAGAAAGGAGTTCATATCATGTCAAGGGGAAGGGGGGAGGGACGGCTTTACTGTTTCCGTGGCACTGAAGTGGAGGTATTTCTGTGTTGCCTTTAGCTTGTCAAGCATTGAGGTGGAGATAACATTAATGATTGCAGCGTGTGTAGTGATGTTAACACGTACAGAGTTACAGATCTTGGATGACATATCATTATTTCTAACCATGATAGTTGATTAGCCGCAGTTGGCAGGTACAAGGGAGGGAAGGGGGGTCATTTGTGCATGTGACTCTGCAGAGGTTATGCTGGTTCTTAGTCATCCTTGGTGGATTATGTGTGTTCATTTGCTCTGATTGTATAGTTCGCGCATGTGTGTGGTAAATGTGCTTTGGTCTCTATTCCAGATTCTTCCTAATTCCGCTCCCCTTCCGTTGTTCTAGGCTGCAATTCTGTTGCTTCCTTGGTGTTCTTTTGAGGGTCGATGGTTAATATTTCCTTATTGGCCACTCATTTGTTTGATGGGGCGTTCTTTATAAGTGCATTAGCCTATGCACACGTTGTCTTTTGCAGCTTATTTCTCACGATCAACTGCCTGTTGTTTGGAGTACTCTTTTTTGCGTGTTCTTTAAATGTCAAACTGATGCGCCCCTTTGAATTATATCGCTTGAATTCGACATGAGCAATTGATATACCCTTTTCTCGTCATGAAACTTGCAGAAACTACTGAGGGCAGCAGGAATCTTCGTTGGCTCAATTATTGTGATACGAAACTTCGGCGACTTATTGGCTGGTGAAACGGCATGATGGATGTGTGATCTTCCTACGCGCTGTATTGCAACTTTAGAGCTTTAGTGTCTTCTAGCATATGGTATTTTTCCGAGGATCTTGTTGTTCTGCCCTGTATGTTGAAGAGTTTACACTTGAATAGTATCTACTTTGTTCTTAAATTGTTTCCTCAACCAATTTATTGTGTGAAAAAGGGCACAAGTTCGTAATGTCGTAATACAGACCTCCAAATCTTCTTTTCGTACATTTACGTGGTGTTTAATTTGTTTGCAACTGTTTCAATCTCTTCTCGGATACGAAAGCCACAAACCAAAAACTGGTATGTGGGAAATGCGATTTACACGATTCAAAGAAGAAAACAATGAGAGTTCAGCACTTGATAGAGTGGCTATTTCGATTAACACGAGTCGCCAAATTAGCATTGGAAGATCATTTAACCAATCTCCTATCGTGGTTACAATCTTTCGCCATAACTGGGAACCCTTGGGTTAGATGCATCCTTGAAGCGGCTGGGCTGCCGTAAACGGCCAGCCATGGCTTCATCGCCCTAGCAAAGAATTAGACAGAGTCCACCTTGCAACCTCAAACCATCATGTGTAACCTCCTACGCCATAATTATCGATAGGTAGCTTACGGTTTCCAGGCACCAGTCTACGTACTCAGATAACAGCCTGCTCTGCTTCGCTACTTCACTATTGCTGGCTTTACTGGTCCGGCACAGTTGATCTGACTTCCAATATCAATCTATTAATCACTAAAGGCGGCCGACAGCTTGTAAGACCGACAATCAGTTTAATCATATCAGAATTGGTCAGTCTGCATTTCAATCCTCCAGCTCCACGGCCTCAATATGAAGCTCATTTTTGACATGGCAATCAAATGAATAGGTGAAGATTGCACTTTCAAACCCGGAAACTAAACTGTTGCTTGGGCTATGAGAACTGAACTTCCTGCTAGAGCTACTTGAAGTTTGCACTCTGTTCTGGTCGCTAGAGGCAGGATCTTCAGTACCCAATATAAGGATAATTGAAGTGGGCGCGAACATTTTACCCCAAACTTCACAATCAGGCAGTGACTTGTTCCAAATCTGTATTTCACCCCAAGTCTGAGGCCCTTTACTTACTATAGTACGCATCTGAACAATTAATCTCCGAATCGACAAATTTGATGCTGGTGGAGTGAGGACTCCAGTAGCGTACTTGAGCACCTCACACACACTTAGCTTGTAGTAAGAATTGGTATTCCTGCAGACGTATCTTTAGTTTCCTTGCTTCGGCTTAAGCAAGCAAAGAATCAGATTTAATCGGGGTTGCCAACTTATTGTGCATAAAAGATTGAACAACATAAAACCCTCATCACCTCTGATGAAGACGGTCTCTCCCAAGATATCCCGTTGAATACTTGATACTCGAGTGAAATACAGACTGAGATGTAGCTCTTGAATCAATGCCGACAAAAGAGCTTGGAGTTAAATGTTCACCAGTAATCGCCACAAGAGCAGTTCCCATCTTTGAAATGGTGAAACCTAGAGTTGTCTCTTACAATTATTTCCCTCCCTTCTATGCCAGAAATGTACTTAATGGCTCGATGACAATCCCCACAAACTCTCAGATTCTTAAAAATCCGAATAGGCAAACCAGTGGGCACCTTGATCAGTCCATAAGCAACTGCCAATTTCTCACTATGCTGTAACAAAAGCTTTCGTTTTTGCTCCTCCCCGACATCATGCAATTCATAATCAAGGTCAGGAACATACCCTGCCAACTCCATTTTCTTCTCTAGCTCGCATAGTTTCTCATGTATAGACGATAATTCTGGGTGCGTTCTATCACTTGATCTAAACTCATGAACGACATTGTTGATCTCAATCCAGCTGTAACCCGGCAATTTCACTACATTATTACTTCTCATGGACTGCCAAACCTTAGAAACATTGTCCCATTGATTCTTCACTGCGTAAACATTCGCTAGCTGAACATATGCTGCTGCATTTGTTGGCTCAATACTAAGCAAGTTGTTAGCAGCAAATTCAGCCAACTCGATGTTCTTGTGGATCCTAGAAGCTCCCAACAGGCTCCCAAACATCGCAGCATGTGGTTTAAAAGGCATTTTCTTTATCAAGTCAGTAGCCTCTTGAAGTTTACCAGCTCGTCCTAAAAGGTCAATCATGCAAGTATAGTGTTGGGGCTTAGGTTCGATCCCATAATCCTTCTGCATTGTTTCGAAATACTGTATTCCGAGATCTACTTGTCCAACATGGTTGCAAGCTGACAGAACCTCGACAAATGTGATCCAATCTGGCTTAATTTTCTCAGTTCTCATTTCATAAAACAGAGCAAGAGCTCTTTCACTAGACCCATAAGCAGCATACCCTGAAATCATAGCATTCCAAGACACCAAGTCTTTCCTCGGCATCTCTGAAAACAACTTCCACGCATCATCTAAAACTCCGCACTTGCAGTACATACTCAGCAATGATGTCCCAACTGTTGTGTCCGAATATATTGGAGACTTATACACAAGTTGATGAATTTGCTTGCCTAAGACCAATGCAGACAAATTGCTACAACCCAACAAAGCACTAGCCAAGGTTAATGGGGACGGCTTAAGACCAGATTCCACCATCGTCTTAAACAGCTTCATGGCATCGCCTGGTCGAGAGTTTTCCACATAACCAGCAATCATAGCATTCCACGAAACAACATTCCTCACGGGCGCATCCTCAAACATCCTTTCCGCCATCTCAACATTTCCAACTTTCATATACCCAGTGATCAATGCAGTCCGAGCAACCACACTCTTAAAAGGATCCAACCCATACAGTCTCACCGCCATCTCCAAATCCCCACACTCCACATAACCCGATATCATGGCATTCCACGACACCCCATTCCTCTCCGGCATTGCAGAAAAAAGCCGTTGTGCATCCTCCATCAACCCGTTCCCTGCAAAACCCGAAACCATAGTATTCCACGAAGCAATATCCTTGATGGGCATCCGCTCAAACAACTTCTTAGCACCATCAACATCCGAATTCCGTAAGTAACAAGACAACATTGTGTTATACGAGAAAATATCTGGTTCAGGAATTTCATCAAACAGTTGGCGTGCTTCCCTTAACGCGCCACGCTTTTTCGAATACCCAGCTAACATCGAATTCCAACTAACAATGTTCTTAACAGGCATCTTCTTAAACACGTTTAGAGCAGATTCTACATCTTTCGCTCTAACATGTTTTGTGATCATTTTATTACTATAAAAAACATCATGGTATTGTTTAGCTCTAAATGGGGGTGATTTGGCGGGAAATTGATCTGGGTTTTCATCAAAATCTGGGGTTTTGGTTGCGTAATTGGAAAGAAAACAAATTGATAGGCGAGTTTCAGAGAAATTAACGAAAAAATCAAGGAAATAACGTTTTTTTAATGAGTTCATTTTGTGTGTTTGATGAGTTTAGCTTTTAGGCGGGAATTTT
This sequence comes from Spergularia azorica, assembly GCA_038382645.1. NCBI lineage: Eukaryota > Viridiplantae > Streptophyta > Magnoliopsida > Caryophyllales > Caryophyllaceae > Spergularia > Spergularia azorica. Next base: position 48,858 of record JBBYHQ010133633.1, read on the forward strand.
AAAAGACACACTCAAGATGGTCAATATGTTATGGGTTGCTTCATGAAGGTATAACATTGATCTTTCGCGAGTTGAACAAAAACTAACTCATTTTTAAGACTCTAGCTTTGCGGAGAAGTGGTTAAATTACGAGTATTATTTATTTATTTAAGAATTGTATTCTTTACAAGGTGTCTAGAATAGAATAATCGTATTTGAAGAAATTTGGTGGAATGAAAATTAGGATAGTAATTTAATTTTATTAAATTTGATTTGATATAAACTAATACATCGGTCATCGGGGTTTAAGGTGACTCATACATAGCGGAAGAAGATTTGGTAAGAGCCGATCAATAGTGTGCATAGTTTATGTGACCTTGTAAACGAAAAAAATTAGGCAAAACATCATTTGAAGTTTTGGTTAAGATCAAATTAAAAAAAAGAAGGTAATCATAGCTGGCCTTGAGAAGTTTTCGTTAATACCCTGTTTGACATGAGTATTGGACTGCATTTTTCTGTTTTAATTTGAATGAATTTGATTTGATCTGAATTTATTGAAGAATTACCTGCAGTAGACGAATTGATATCTAGAAAATTAAAAGACTAGATTCAATGATTGTTATTTGGATATTTCTAATTTGATTTCATTTGATCTGGTCTTATTTAATTTGAATTTATTTGAATTTGTTTCTCTTTAAGTTGAACACGTCCTAAGATTAGCAATTATATCAGTTTTGGTAAGTGATCAGATATAAGATATATGTGATCATGTCAATTACAAGAAAAGAAAAAAAAAAAAAGGGATCAAATTCAAATCCAAAGAGATACTATACCAAATTTGCAGATAAGATATGATTATCTATCTAGTAAATCAAATTTTTGCCAATTGGTTCCACATTGTACTCAAACACTATATAAGTGTACGTCTACCATTCTCCCAATTGTAAGTTACAAATTTCAAGAGCTTGCTCTCGTCACACTCACACTTGACACATATAGGTCTATCGATCGATAATGGCGACTTCTAGCCAAAACATCCTCATTATCATTGCCATGATATTCTTCTCAACTCTTTGCACCTCTTTTCTACAAGTCGTCGGTGACGACGTCCTTGTAAAGAAAATGTGTGGCGCAACCTCGTCTCCCTACCACTGCGCCGCTTGCACCACGAAATCCGGGCACGACATGTGGACGGATATTGATGTCATTGAGGCCGTCTTGTTGTGTGGGGACGGTGACGTCTACAAACTCTTGTCCGACACGCAAAAAATTGTGGGGGACGGGTCTACGGACGTCAAAGTGAAGGATGCACTTAACCGTTGCATTCCTGTTTTCCAGTCGATTCTTGACAGTGGTAATATGATCCGGCAGAAAACCGCGGCTCGGCAATTCCATACAGCATCGACGTCGATCACAGGGTTGATTTTTATGAGGTTTGGGACATGCTCTTCATATCTGAGCGGAATTACAGTGCCACAACCTGTGAATTCTGGGATTACTAGTGTTGTAGCTGATTATAAGATTGCTATGCAACTATTGGATATTGATAAGGCCTAGTTAGCAAAACTTATGAATTATTATGACATACGTGATACGTATACGTACAAGTGTAAGCTAAGTTGTAGCATTATTGATCGGATAATTTGAATTTGAGATATTGTGATTGAATTAAGGCTCTCATATGTTGAAGAAGAACCAACTTTAATTTACAAAATAAATTAGACTGATAGTACGTTGAACTCGTATAATGGTCTTACTAAATATCATTAGTTAACATGTATCACCTGGACATAGTGACATAGTTCCCAACAGGGCAACCTGAGTGAGCAAGAATCCCGGGTGCCCACTTTTGGATACCGCTTAGGAGCCTGCGTGCGATTCCCAAACCGAAAACGTTAGTAGTGGGTCCGGTTGTGGTTCCGGGTCCTAGATTTTTGGACCGTTGAGCACCCACCCGAATGGCATATACCTCCTTATTTTCAGTCTAATATTTTTATGCCTTTTTGGAACGTTTAATTAAGGTGATAATTTACATAACAATATTATCACCAAATTTTAGTAATTTCGATAACTCTGACATAGCACAATCCGCTCATTAAAAAGTGTGCCAAAAAGGCATAGGAAGAATTGATAAATAGTTCACAAACAACATGAATAGATTGGTTCTAGGGGCACAATTGTAATTTCTCAAATAAAATTTATTTATATTCTCTCCACTTTTTACATTTTTATGGTGTTTAATTTCCTTCCCCTCCCCCCTCTCCCTAACCCTAGCCGCACTATTTTCCTTATGCTCGAGCGAAACCAACCTCCACTCATCGCCCGGCCTTCCCACCACCGTATGAAAAGTCATGAAAGATTTTAATTGTACAAGGTATAGATCTTGATCAGGGGCGTCTATTTGCCCCGGTGAGCTTGGTTGTCGCCAGGCCTCCAATTTTATGGCCTAATAGTGGATAAGATCAATTCAGAGTACTCCTTAATAGTCAAATAATTTAAGCAAATAGCATATGACCTAAACTTGCAAGGCCTGAGTAAAAGATATAAGGCAACCGTGGTGGGCAGCAGGTCCCAGGCCTCAGTCGGCCCACCACTGTCCTTGGCTCCTTGCCCCTGTATCTGATCAAATAAAAAAATTTGCAGTTTCATTAATCATACAAGGTCTAAGTAGAACATAACAAATTAAACATTAGGTTACCAAGTGAATCAAAAGATCTCATAAATTGTACATTTTGACCATCCCTTACCAAATATTCTTAAGCAACTTATAATTGATCAATTTAGAAAACCCAATGTTTTAGATCAGATCAAATCAGGTTGACTAATATTAGCTAGGAATTAACTCATATTTCAAATTATATATTATCCCGTTTCACGTTTGTGTACATATACCATCGAAGTTCAATTTTAGTGCATGACATGTGCATTTTTTTTTTTTTTCTAAAATTGAAGTTATAATATTAATTTAACCATTAGCCACCCCATTAGCCTTCAATTACACTATCCACTTCAGCAGTGATGTCATCAATGATATCATCACTCATTTAATGATATCACTGCTGATGTCATCGCCACCTCATTATTGCATGTGTTTGACTACATAA
>JBBYHQ010133634.1:0-27204 GCA_038382645.1 Spergularia azorica
AAAATAGGTATTTTATATAATTTAAATTATGCGTGTCCGTGTCCTACAATTTTCGGACTGTCGTTTCCCGTGTCCGTTTTCGTGTCCGTTTCGGTGCTACCTAGGTTGCCATTGCTCATTAACTCCATCAGAGGGCGTACAAAAACTCAAAATACCCTACCCCCGGGGATTTCTCAAACTGATCTCTAGGAGATTTGGGTGTTATATGAGATCGCTATATTTTGGGTAACTCATAATATTAGTACAATCATAGTAAATGCTTAATGTTAGTTCCCCGCAGCAGGCCCATAGACCTAGGAAGTGTAGATGGCTCACAAGCCCAGTAGTGTTCCATCTCATAATTAATTGGTAATGAAAGGAGTAACTCACTAAACTTATAAACTCATCTCCTCACTTTTATTCCACCTATGTGGGACACCTTTTTGCCTCAACTCTTAGTAATCACTAATCGGTATATGTAATCAAATTACACTACTATTCTTTTGATTCGTGACTTTTTATTAGGCAAGATTTTAATGCGAGTTGAAATTCTCACACTTTAATCCAATTGCTTTCAGTTGTACTCGAGCACTATTTTCAATGTGGTTTTTCTAAAGTCTTATGAATGAATAATTATTGTTCAGTGTCCACTTCTTTTGTCATGAAACTTTGCCCCTGTTGTCCTTGGGTCTCCTACCAAAGCTTAGCTACCAAGGAATCACTTATTCATCTTTTAATCAAGCAAAATTGTTTGTTTTAATAGTGACTAATGAGTACTCGTATCATTTCTAGGATATTAAGTTCGATTTGCATATGGGATAGAGTAACAAACCATTAAGTGCATAGTAAAAATTGTCGAAATTCTAAAATGGTATAGTCTCATAGTATGAGACACGTAGAAGTTACTTTTAAAATAGTAGTTTGTTACGTTTGAACTAAATTAGTTTTAAAAATTATATGACCCTAATTCACTATAAAAGTTTATAAATTTGTAGTACTTAGGTTTATATTAACAATAACTTTATGTAACTGTCCTTAGAACAATTGTAGTCATTTAATTTTGAGTTATTGATGGTCAAAGTATGATCTCAACATATGTGAAAGTTAAAACATTAACAATTTATGAGAGCGGAGGCTGTAACATTGGGTGAGTTAGTGAGTACCATTCATAGGCGAACCGGTACTCCGTGGCTCACTCCGTACTCCACAGTCTACACAAAGAAGTGAACGAACACATGAAGACCGTATACATCACGAGTCCATAACACGGCGAAACCGTGCAGTAGCTAACATACCTCTCGCAAAAGGTTGAAGAAAACACAAGTAAAAATCACCTCTAGTAAGTATACTACCACCACCACTCACCCCTCTTCTGCAACCTCTGCAATTAAATTTTGGGCTGCTTATTTTAAAAAAAAAAAAATCTGCAATTGAATTTCACGCCCAATCTTCATCGTTTTCCCCTAACTTAGCACACTGCTGCGCTTTTTTAACCCTTTTCGATCAAACCCTAATTTAGTACCCTCCTTAAAAATCCCCAAATTTATAGGGTTTTTACTCCATTTCTCGATTTCTCTCTCCTCTGCTCTGCGATGCGGTATGCTTTCCTCCCCCTTTTTTTTGTTAGGGTTTTCTGGGTTTTGTTTTTTTGTTTGAACTCTGTAATCTCACATTTTAATTTGAATTAATGCAGTCCAATTATTATTAATTAAAGATGTAATATTTCAATTTGAAGTTTGTTGTTTTTGTGTTATTATGCATGATGTTTGAATTTTGATCATACCCAGATTACCCTTTTATGTTTTTGAGTTATTTTGCTGATTTATTGATGATTTAGCTGCAAATTCTTAGTTGGTGGAGTTATGATTTGATTAGTTATAAAGCATGAGCTAATTTGTTGTGTTATCGAGATAGAGTGTCGTTGTCGATTTTCGTGTACTTTGGTCCTTGCAATGTGCTTTGTTTCTGGATATCTTGTTCAGGAAGTTTGGGTTTGTGTATTGCAGGAAATTCTGTGTGTCTTGACTTGAATGCTGTTGAGTTTGTTTTCGTCGAAAGTTAGAGTATAGTTATGTATGGCCGAGGCAACTATGCTCCTCCGCAGTTTGGGCAAGGTCTTCAGAGGCCAATGCCTCCTTATCAGCAACCGTCCGCTGGTGGACTTCCTCCACCGATGCGTTTTCAGCCTCAAGGGCAACCTTTTCCGATGCCACCTGTGATCCAACAGGGTGGACTGCCTCATGGGGTTCCACCACGTGGTCCGGGTTACTCTCTTGCGCCTCCTGCCCCAATGAACATGCCACCACAAGGACCATCAAACGCCAGTCAGCCTTTCTTGCAGCGGCCTATGATACATGGTCGCCCCCCTGCTCAGCACCCTTATCCCGGCGGTCAACAGAATTTCCAGTCTCAGAATCCTCATCATGCTGCTCCACCACCACCTCCACCATCTATTGGTCCTCCTAGAGCTCTTCCCCCACCTTTACGACCTGGTGGGTATGGACCAACGGGCCCTCATTCAACTCCTAACACTCAGCAGGGGATCCCTTATATGTCGCTTCCACCACCACCGCCACCACCTCAAGGAGCTAGTGGTTTCTTTCCGCCACCTGCCATGCAGCAACAGAGAGCTGGGTCTCACATGCCATTGCCCCCTCAGCTGCCACATCCTCCATCTGCTTCCCTACCGATGGTTCCAAATCCGCCTTTGCTTGCTGGTGGGGAATCGTCTTCTACTCCCGGACATGTCTCTGGAGGATCGCCAATCAAACATGGGGATGTTCTTGATCAGAATCAAAATTCTGAGCCAGAGTCAACTAATGATGCCAAAACTGAAAGTGGTGGGGAGGGTATTTTAGTCTCTCATGCAGATTTGTCGCTGAAGCAGATTGTTCAGCTAGAACTCCCTCCTCCACCATCTAAGCCGGCTGATGAGAAAGTCCTTCAAAAAATTGAGGTTTTATGCCGATTTATTGCCAAATATGGTTCTCAATTTGAAGAGAAGACACGTAAAAATGAATCTGGAAATCCGGAATTTAGTTTTCTAGTAGGAGGGGACCCAGGAAGTGAGGCTTCATGTGCTCATGAATACTTTTTGTGGATGAAAAAGAAACTTGGTCTTCAAAATGATTTGGACAACACTCAAGAGAAGAAGAATCTGCTGCAGGGGAATGCTGATGGCGAGGCTTCAGAAGCACTTAATTCGCTTGCCAATGTGGCAATGGTCCATTCACCTGCCGATTCGGATGTAGATATGGAAGGTTAGTTAAATCTTTGACAAGAATGGCATGTCATCTTTATAAAGCCTATGCCTTTTCCTTATGTTATTCCACTGTAAATATGTTCTTTTTTCTTTTTGAATAAGGAGAAACTAATGTCAATCTCTTTTGTGAACCTTGTACACTATTTATAATGTGTGGCAGTACATCTCATTTGACTGTTGGAAACCAGTATTTAGAGCCCCTTGTGTTGTGGGACCTTAAGGAATTAGATGAAGCTGAAGCTTTGCTTGTCACTCATTTTTACTGGTAGGGTTTTGAAGTATTCCTCCCTGGGTGAGTAAAGGGTAGCCACATGCAATATTTCTTTATAGCGCACAAATTTTTGGGGGCTAGCTTTGGAAGAGGATATTTGTATAGATGTGATCTTTGTTCTAATGGAACATGGCAAATGAGACCCCTTCATATGAGTGAAGTCATTGGGAATTTGTGATAGCCTGGACAATTTCATTTATTTTAGGTTTTTGAAATGGCTAGGTGTTTGCATAGGCTATGTGAAGTGCTCTGCTTGAGAGTCATTTGGCATATGTCTGGATGCCTCTGGAAGTCTGGATGGTTTTTATGTTAGTAGTGGAAACCACAAGGATTGGATTCCTGCATTTTGGTTTTTATGAAATAGGTGATTGGAAGGTATTAACATTTTTATCGACAGAATGAATCTTGCTGAGTTTATCTGGTGGTAGAATTGTGTTCCAGGCTTTTCCCCTGCCTTGTTATTGGTGGGCGAGACTAGAATTCTGTTATTTTTCTATGTAAAAAGGCTAGGAATTTTTGTAGTTCTATAGTTACTCTGCTTGGGCGTAATTTTGACTTCTGGATGTTTACATTAATAATTGAAGCAAGTCATGTAACAAGGATAACACTTCTGCATCAGGCTGTGTAATGAGATAGGTGGCTGGAAAAGATTACTTCCAGCCACCTATCCCATTAAACAGCTAACTGCAGAACTCTTATCCTTATCGCTTCCATTTAGGCTTTTAAATAGGATAGGTGGCTGGAAGCTAACAACATGTCTTTTCGAAGTTATGCTTCCTGCTTAGTTTCTGGGTGGTAGATTTGTGCTCTATCCTTTTTGACTTTTAATGTGGTGGTGGTGGGTGGGGCTGGTTAAGCTATTTGGATGCACAGAATAATTGGTTCCTTCTTTTATAGGAGTCTGTATTGCCCTAATGCTTTTTTTTTTTTTTTTTTTTTTTTTTTTTTTTTTTCAAGTTACAAAGTTGTTTCCCTATATTGCATGACCAGTGGCTACATTTTTGTTTTAAATACTTGTGAGGAAAGGTAATTAGTTGTGGGCTGCTGCTTTTTGAGATGGATTATGATGCCTCCTATAAGTGATTAGTGTGATTGGCTTCTGTTTTATAAATATGGTTTTGTGGACTGTTGTGTTAAGAGAGTACAGTTGTTTTAGTCTGGCTACAACTAAGGTCGATAAGATTCAGCCTCCTCGAACCATGTCAAGGGTGGGATTCACTGTGGTTTTTTTGTATGAGAATTCTATCCTCTTTTCTTTGAAAGCTTTTTGCTCTTCTTTTGTTCAATGCTGAAATATTGCACAATGAGCTGCGAACCATGGACCATTTAAGGTTTATCACTTTTGCATACTGGCATTACCTTTTGATGGCTTGAACTTGCTATATTTAGGACTTTAGGAGTAAAGTAAGGCACCATTATCAGATGGGTTTTGAAACCTCACACCTCGATGAGCTCTTGAAATCGTCTGCTCATGAGTCATGACCTTCGAGTAATGTGGAGGCAAGGATGTGTAATGGCATGCCTTTGTAGCACTATTTATGTCAAATTCCTTAATTCTGTTTCTATCTTTTTCCTCTACATGAAGCTGTTAGTGATCTTGCTGCTAACTTAAGTAGTTCTTTCCAATTATTCTCTGTTGAAAGTCAGCTAGCTCCTTAAGCTTATCTTGCTTCTCACAATCTTAGTGTTCTTATCAACTTTGAGTTTGTCACACACAAAAATATGTTTATAATAATAATAATAATAATATCTTCTTCAGAAAAATTAAAAAAAGCTGTAGCTAAAGCTTTGTTCTGTTTGGCTCGTGGCTTTAGATGACATCACCCAAACTGATAAAGACCCAGAGCTTTCTAACTCTGGTGAAGATTTGAAGTCTGAACCTGTTTCAACCACAGAAGTGTTGGGAACTCAAAAGCAAGAAACTATGTTACTCTATGCAAGAGATATCAGTTCAGCCCTGAATTCAAAACCATCTGTCAATTCAGTAGAAGAGGATGAGATAAAGCCTGAAGATTCTTCTGTTCAACCTGCTAAAACTGATAGCCTATTCAGACTTATTCCAAACTATGCTCCTGATGACGATTCAGAGGATGAGCCACCTCATGAACCTGGCGAGACCCAGGCAGTTAATTCCCCACCTAATACCAGGATCTCAACTTTATGTGATGACAAGTGTGGTTCCACATCGGAACTCGGGCAAGCTACGTCTTGTGTGGACAATTTGTTTATGAAACAAGAATCACTTGCTGTAAAGAGTGAACCTCAGGGAACGACGACTAGAGATTCTTCCCCAGGAAAGCATGAGTTGTTTGAAAAGTATGTTAGAGCTGAACCATCAAATCCAAATACTAATTTTGGAGGAAGATATGCCACAGGATTTAGTGGTGCAGACGCTGCTGCTTCCAAAGATATTGAAAGAAAGGATAAAAAGAGTACCACAACTGCAATGAAAGTGGATGAATTTGGCAGGCTGGTTAAGGAAGGTGCTAGCGATAGTGAGTCTGACGACACTCCACCCCTAAGACGTCGTGGTAGAAGGGATCGGAGTAGGAGTCGTAGCCGATCGCCATCGGATAGGAGGAGGAGAAGGAGTCCTTTAAGAAGTCCACGCAGAAGGAAGGGCAGGAGAAGCCGATCTCGAAGGTACACATCCTGCTTTATATATCTGTTTTCTTTTCAGCAAGTACGCATATTTATATTTTCTGGTCCTTTCTTCGAAGGTTTACATCATATTTGTATTGTAGCCCAATTAGTAAATAAAATTGATTTTTAGCTGTGGTTGATGTACCAGCTGGTCACCTAGGAGGCAAAGAAGTAGAAGCAGATCTCCTTACCGATCTGGTGGTGATTTTGGTGCTGAGAAGCTGAGACGAGGCAAGATGGAAACGCAAGAATGTTTTGATTTCCTGAAAGGTCAGTGTTTTCGTGGATCTTTATGTCGATATCTGCACCTTGATGTCCGTAAGAATGAGAGCTCTAGACGCTATAAAGATAAGCCGTACCAATCAGATGCGGGCAGCACAAGAAATTCTGAGTTTGGCGATAGGGTTCCCTCAGGTGTACCTTCAGAGCATGATGATAAGAACGATGAAAAGATGCCCTCCCATCCGGATAAGCTTGATGGTGATGGTTTGACTGTTGAGGATTGCAAAACGGAACCAACAGTTGATGATGTGCCCAGTGTATTAAATGAAGATGTTGAGAATTTAATTACAGATGTTAAAAGAAGTGAAGGTCTTCCTCCTATTGGTGGCGAACATGCGACAATTGCAATGCCTTCAACAATCCAAACCATTCATCATTCTTCAGTTGAGTCGCGTCAAAGAGGTGATGGTGAGCTCCCACTAATGGTTAGTTCCAGTAAAACAGACTCTTCTGCTGTGGAGACATCTGTGGTTTCCACTTCTGGGACTTCTGTTACTGAGTCTTACCATGGCCTGGGGTCTAGTGAACCTACAGGTCCAAGTGCTTCTATCTCAAATATTCCTGATCAAGTTCCCCGTTCACCTCTGCTGCCACAGTCAATAAATGCTCCTCAACAGTCAAACGGACTGGGGGAGTACAACTCAATCAGTTTAGTTAGTATTCCTCTTCAAACAGTTCCTCCACCTGTTGTTCCTCCATATAAACATCATTTGCCTAGTCAACAATCTCATTATCCTGATCCTCCCATTTCAACATGGAGCAATTTACCACCTCCTCATGTACGCCCACCACATTGGATTGAGTCATCTGTTTCTGGTCCTCCATTGCAATTTCAACAAGGCAGTGTTCCTTTGAGAACTGACTTCCTGAGTCAAATGTCTTTGAGGGCCCAATCTGGCGAGTTGGCAGGACGTTCTCAGGGTGGTGGGTTTCAGTATCAAACGCACGCTTTGCCTGCCAGTAACGTATCTGGTGTGCCATTTGCAGGTCCCAGTTCGGTCAGAGATGACAGATTGTCCCAGTTTCCTTCTCATGGCCATGGATCCTCTGGCTCCTTTACTCCTGAGGTGCCCCCACAGTCTGGTAGTCTATTTCCAGGGAATTCAAATGTTATGCAATCTTTTGCAGGGAGCAGTCTTCTTGGAGGGGATTCTTCTAAACAAGCCTTTTACAATCATCAACATTCTCAGCAGAGACCTCCAACTCTTGCTCCATCACTGACTGCTGCGGACAGTTTGCCTTCTCATTTTGGAGGGCCTCAACCTGTGTCTGGATATGCATCTGATTCTCTGGCCAGGGAGCAGCCATCTCAATCCCTAGATGTTAGCAGGTCTAGAATTTCTGCGCATTACAATCCGTATGCGTCGACATTTGATCAGCCCATGAGCTCCAGATTTAGTTCTAATACTTTTGCACGAGAAAGGGAGACTGCTTCTGGTATAAAATATGACAGTTCTTTTGGTTTGAGTCATGGTCCAATTGAGGGACAAACCGCTAGTAGTTATGGATCCAGGCAAATTATATCCACACCAAATTCTTCAAGGGCCGGGGGACGTATGCCAAGATTGGGAGGAGACCAATATGATCCTCTGTTTGACAGTATAGAGCCTTCTTCAAAACTTGCTCAGAAGCAGGACCATGCGGCTGATAACTCTGATATGCTAAAGCTCAGTAATCATCAGAAGGTGCTAGATGTGGCAGAAAACAACAAGCAGAAAGATGTTGGAGCTGTTGTTGCCACTGCATCGCTTGAGAATGATGAATATGGTGAGACTGCTGATGCTGAAGTTGGTGCTGTTGAGAACGGAAGCTTTAGCGATAGCGACGAAGATGCTATTGCTGAAGGCGAGATTGAGATTGATCAAGTGAAGCCAGGGGGGGATAAGAATAGCAAGGATTCTAGATCGATGAAACTATTCAAGGGTGCTGTTGCAAATTTTGTGAAGGATGTTCTCAAACCGCAATGGCGCCAGGGTAATATGAGCAAGGAAGTTTTCAAGACAATTGTGAAGAAAACTGTTGATAAAGTGTCTGGAGCTATGAAAAATCACCGCTTACCAAAGTCACAAGCAAAGATAGATCATTATATCGACTCATCACGGTGGAAGCTTACGCAGTTAGTGGAGGTATGTTTTACACTTCTACTGAATGCTTTGTCGCTCGAATTTTAATATTTGCTACGGGCTTGAATTAGTTTGTGGTTTACCTGGTGTGAACTGAAGCTCCATTTTGTCGGTTTGTTCTTTAGTAAAGTATAGAATATGCCATGCTTTATCAGTAATATGTCTTGATATTTTTATTAAATTCATTATTGCCGTGGTTTATGTCCTAGTCATTCGTGTCCTGTCTCCTTGTCCAAAAATCGATGTGTTTTAGTGTACTCGTTCAGTTGTAGTCATGGCAAGGGGTACCCGTTTTTGGTTATATAACTTATATCTTGTTTATGAGAAACAGTGCTAGTCTTATCTTGTTGGCTCCATGCCCTTTTGCCTTTTTCTCTTCCTTTTTTTAGGCCAAGATATCTCCAAGAAATGGTTTACTGTTTATTAAATGGATTTGTTGGGTTCCATTTTGAAATGAATTTATGTCTGGCCTGCCCTTTGCCTGTGTAGTTTAATTCCAGTCTTCCACACCTACCACTACCAGGCTACAACAGCCCCTCATTACGGTTCTTGCTTTCAGCAGGGTTTATCTTTTGCTTTTACAGGAGTTTCAGATGTAAACTAAGCTTACACGGGACTCTCTAAAGTGTCTAGCCTGCAATTTACAAAGTCAAAGATCCCTTTAATGCTGTAGTAGTTCGTATTGCCTTAAATAGCTTTTTTATTTTATTTTAAGCATCGAGTAATATCTTGAAGACAATGTCCATAACTGTAGTCTGTCCTATGTAATCTTGTCTGAGGGCTCATGTGAGTCGTTGAAATTAGCCGTACCGAAGGTAAGCCAGTAGGATAGCTGTTATCGACGAGATGTTTGTATGTCTTCTCTGTGGCCCTTTCGGCATTGGGTCACTTGTCAGTAGCTGAATTGATTAGGGGATAGTTGAGGGGGCTGAATCCTACCTCAGTCGTAATTTGGTCTGTTTTTGTTGTTCTAGAATTTATCATTCATCTTCTCCAGAAAGATAGGTTGCACCTGTTTTACTTTTTATCTTGGTAAGCAAAAAGTTTGTCTTTTACTATGCTTAGTCATCTTCAATGGGTGGCTGTTTGTACAGCAATCTATAAGTTGCACGAAGACAATGTGATTTGCTAAATTGTTCGGCATGACATTGATTTTGAAGTGTGAACGAACAGTCAAAATTGATAGTAACACAAAAACATGCATAGGATTGTAATATCAAATATGCACAGATATAAGTTTGGCTCATACATTATTGTTTGTGGATGTCTCGAATGGGGTTAACCTTTGTTTGCTGGCATCTCTGTTTTCATGTTTTGTTTCTTTATGCTTTTCAGATGTTACGATGGTGCGAAGCCCGTTTTGATAGTTTTTTTTTCCTTTTTTCCTGCTTGGATTATATTTTTGAAGCGGCTTGTTATTTTTCAGATCCTCACAGTCTCACACGAATGTTTATAAGCTTGCTTGAGATATCTAGAGCTACATATGACCTGTTTAAGTTGTTCTATGTTTATGTTTTGTTCTCTTCTAGGCCACCCTCTTTGACGTCCTCTCTGTGAATTTTTGCAGGGTTATGTTAGTAAATATAAGAGCTGATGTCGGGATCACATTTTTTATCCAAGCAGAGGCGAGATAGGAATTTCTCATCTACCTCAGGTAGGTGTCATTTGGGAGGAACATGAAATTGAGAAATATGATACCTAATGTGTATTCAGTCATGAAAATGCCTATTATACTTTCAGGAAAAGGCACTTCAGGACCGCTATTTCATTTGCCTGGCATTGCCTCAACTGCTGTAATGGTTTATCAGATTCGTTTGAGCAGTCATTGGGTATTAAGATCTTTAACAAAAGGGTGCTGTGCAGATGATTGTTTAGTGTTGGAATTTGGCAGAGTTGAGGAGGCAGTTTAATATGTATTTATGTAAATTTCATAAAAAACTTGGCTTGTTCTGACGGCCTGCCATTTTGAATTGTTTCTACGGAGTAGTTGATTGTAAAATATCATGTCCTAAATATCGAGCTCATATTTTAGACTGTTAAAGTGCTTCCAGACTCCAGCCAAGCTGAACAGAAATTCTGAGGCCAGTCTGCTTTTACGAGACAATCCAAAAGTCCTTTTGGATACTCTGATGATTTGATCCATGCTCACTCATTGCACTGCGTTGTTGTCTGTGTGATGTGCATACAGTCTCTCGTAGCCAGTCTAAACGGTATTATGGTTTTGGTCCGTGGAAGGCAATGAAGGTAAGTCTCAAGTGCCTTGTCCAAGGTCTGCGTGCTTTGGAGGAGAAGGCGGCTCTGCTCTGGGAGATTTGGACCTTCACAAGTAGATGCATGCGAAAGCTTTGTTATACCGCGTGATTCTGTTCAGTCCATGAAAGTTGCAGCCTTGCAGGGAGTGCTCCTGGTCATTTTTGTATTTTGTAGCTGATTCTTTGGTTATTTCTGGTGCTTTCTTCGAAAATTATTCATATTTTCCGTTTTTTTGAATCCCCTGTAAAGGATTAGTGTAATACACTGTGTGGTTCACGCTTGTTATTGCTGCTGCTGATGAGATCTAGTTGCGCCACAAGTGTTGAGTGTAATTTTAAGAAACCACATTCTACAATGAGAATGCCAAGGGAAACGTCTTTTTTTTGGGTTGTTGCCGTTTATGAAGCATTAGAAGCACCAAGCAAAGTGATACCGCTACTCCCCAGTCACGACTTATTAACAAGACCTGCATTCTGCAAGCTTATGTGATACTGCTACTCCCGAGTTTCGACCTATAAACAAGACCTACATTCTGCAAGCTTATGAGGACTCTTTGCATTACTAGTACTTGTAATGCAAGACAAATGGACAATGTCCCATGCTCGAACACTTCCGCTAAAACTTTCAAATGCTTTCCTCAGCTCGTGTACTATATACGACTGCTAATATCTAAATGATCAATCATATTCTTACGAAAAAGGTAAATAATCGTTCTTATCTTTTTGAAAAAACGTGAATACTCCGTCCGTATAAAAGTTATTTCCCCTTTAAAAAAATCGCATGAGAGTAACAAGCAACTCCAACAGTCAAACACAAGCTCTTTAGGGTTAAAAACTTGAACAACACAACATTATCAAACATCGAACGAGTTTAACTGTTTTAAGCCACCAAAAATTACAAAAATTAGGGCTTCTTGTTCCTTCTTCACTGTTTATGTGTTCCCCGTCAATGGCGGATTGACACCTATTCTTCCCTATTTACCCTTTCCACCAACTCTTCTTCCAATCTTCTGCTTCCCCTTTTTTTCCGTAAACCCTAACCCCTCTTTTTTTCACAAATACCGAGGCCAATTAGGCAATTAATTTTGCAGTTTTGAATTGAAAAGAGCTAATTGGGGATTTACCGATTTAGGGATTGAAAATTAGTTAATTGGGGAAGAATTTGTTTCACTGATAGTTGAAGTAGAGAGGTCGGGATCTTCAATTGGGTCGAGCAAACTTCACGCACAAGCAATCGTGCAATTTTTCGCCCAAACCAATTTTGTAATTGCACAGGTAAACTTAAAATCTTTTTTTTTTTTTCCGCACAATTAGATCTATTTTTTTTGTAAACTAATTGTTCAGATTATTTAAATTTGGTTCGTTATAAATGGTAAATTTTTAGTTTAGTCTGAAAATTGTGAGTGAAGTCAATGGTTGAGTTGGGGGATTAGAAGATAATTTGCCGAAGATATAGTTTTAATCTGATTGATGGGAGTTGCTCGTCGTAATTATTCGACTGCGATTTTACGAGTGTTTCGAAGCTGTTTTTGTCGTAGTTAATTGTATTGGGAACAGTTGTATTGTAAGGTAGAAGACTTGCATTTGTATTAGTTGAAAGTTATGAGCTTCACACCCCATGAATCTCCGAGACGGCCCTGGTTGCAGGTTGGTTTAAGTCTCGGTTTTGGAGGATGAGAGTGAAAGGCGCGAGGTATGTACCTGAAAAGAGATTCTTGTAGGCTGTAGGGTATTGTTATGCTTGTGAATGTGATGATGTGCCTAGAGGAGCTTTCAGTTGTGCACACGGCGCAATTTAGTCAAAGAGCTTAGGCACTCAGTGTTGTCCTTTTAGTTTTGATTGCTTGAGTTTAGGGACTAATCCATCAAAATCGACCCCTCCGCTGATTAGCTCTGTGTTTAGATGGCAAAGGGTAAAAAAATGGAAATCAAGGCACCTGAGTCAATTGCAAAAAAAAAGGGGATAAAAGGACGAAAGAAAAAGAACGAGAGAGCATAGAACGTGTTGGTGTTGGCTTTGAAGTGGGGTTTAGGAAATGATATCTGAAAGGTTACGAGAAGCTTTGAGATCTTTATCAATCAGTAGAGGCTGCCTTTAGAAGTTTATTATCTTTCAAATGATTGAGTTACAAAACCGACCTACACATATGGTCAAGTGATATATAGATTTGTGTTGCAGTTCCTACTTAGTTTTGACTTGGCTGCTACCAGTACACTTGAAATTTCAAATACTTTAGGCAAACCAAGCATTCGACTTTGATTAATCAAAATGTTTGCATTTTTCTTGTGCTTCCGTCATTGTTGTATCTGTTTATGTGCTTATTTTTCCTACTATTACTATGTGTGAGTAGGTACGGGATTTTGCGAACCTTAGTTTTCTCATACCTTGCTGGATGCAAAATTGGAAGTAGAGATAGGCGAGTAGATATAGGTATAAACAAGTTGATGAATTAGAGAACCCACTAGTCTTTGGCTTTGTAGGGAGACTTGGAATGGAACAAACTGTTACTGAGAGAGCTTTCTCTCAGGAGCAGCAAGCTAGCCAGCTTCCTCCTTCGCATAAGGGTCCAATTGATAAAGGAGGTACTCATCTTCGACAAGAACCATTTCACACTCGAGGTCCTCAAAGGTGGACTAGCAGGGACAGAAATGACAGGCCTGTGGGTAGGTTTCATGGTGCCGATACCAGAGAAGATAAGGGTCATGCACCTGTATGCCGTGACAATATTCGAGGCAAGTGTGCCCGTGGGCTATCCTGTAGATTTCAGCACTCTGATTTTGTTGATCATGATGGAGCCAGGTTCTGCAGGAATGATCAAAGCAATTTAGGTCCTATGGCAGATCCAAGAAACTCACAATTGTTTAGTAAGACTAATGGTGGTGATTCTAGTACAATGTCTATTGGAGGGTGCAGGAGCCGATCTCCCTGCCGTAGGTTTCAGAGTGGTCGCTGCTATCGCGGATCAGCTTGCCTGTATTTGCATCCAGAATTTACCAAGTATACTGAAAATAATATTGAAAATTCAAGTAGTAGGTCTTTCTTTAGAGAGCATCGGAGCAGATCTCCCTGCCGCAACTTTCAGAGAGGCCGTTGCTATCGTGGATCAACCTGTCCTTATGTGCATCCTGATTTTCCAGAGTCTGATAGACCAATGCATGATTGGAATGCGGAACAACATCATCGAGTAGGAGCAGCTTCAAAAAATCCTGGCTTTCATGAAGGAAATGTGAATAATATTGTAATGACATCAGAAGTTCATGATGCCGCAAACAAGGAAAACAATTCAAGGATTACTTTTTCAAGAGAGTCTCGGAACAGGTCTCCTTGCCACAACTTTCTGAATGGCAGATGTCACCTAGGAACCTCTTGCAGACGCTGGCATCCGGTAAATGCATACAAGCATCATGGTTTTGGTGATAAACCTCCTATGATATCTTCGCAAAAGCATGATGAAGCACATCAGCTTATAAATTTGAGGACTGAGTCCTTTTCGGCAGTGCCCAGAAGCATATCCTCTTGCCAATATCTTCTCAGAGGCAGCTGCTATCAGGGGGCTCCTTCTGAAAATGTGCACCAAGTTAATGCTTATGACAGAACAAGATATGATTTGGGTACACGACATCATCAAGGAGTTGCAGAAACTTCAAAAGATTATCGTTATGACAGAGGAAATGTTGGAGTAGTATATAGCCACGTTCCATCATATCAGGACACACGTGCTGGTTGTGAATTTATCTTAAATGGAGGTTCTGTCAACACACATGATAAAGCTTGGTCGTCGAGGAACGAGTTGGCTTTTGAAAGAGAAAACGCAGATGGAGCTTTGAGTTGGTCTTCTGACAGAAAGAGGAGCAGGCCTGCAAGTTTTTTTGGTGCAGAGCAGCTACAACCGGAAGTCTGTCTGAGGTATACCAAGGGAAGGTGTGACCTAGGGGGAAACTGCAGATATTTGCACAGCTTCCATGAATTTGCTAGTTCTGTTCCCGAACGATGTCAGATGCCACGCCCAGAAGGTGCTGCAGATTTGTCTGGTCAGCCAATCCAATATGCTGAAACAATGGTTGCGCAGGGGCATGATACTTCTGTGGATAATTCTTTTGGTAAGAAACCTACGGGGCAGCCTGTGGAAGACGTAATGAGACTGAACATTGTCAATCAAAACGGTGAGGAGCTTGCTACAGATGGACGTTCTTGTCATAACACTGCTGAAGGAGGTGAGAATATCAACTTATGGAGTCCCCCATTTAAGAGGCAGAGAACTCAGAGTAGTTCTTCTGTCAGACCCGAAGATGTTCATTGCAGTACACGAAGAGGGGATTATCCTCAAGATAACTATCATAGAGGTCGGTACCACTTAGAGTCACGAAATCAATATCCAGAACGTCATTCTTATAGGTGTAATGGGCAAAAAATTCATTTGAATAAGGAGCAGCATCCCAAACTTGCTGCAACTTCTGTGAACCCTTTACCTCATGGAGTTAGTGGCTCCAATGTGATGACTCCAGATGCTCATGCAGTACAACATGATCAGTCTGTCAGCAGCAGTCCTTGCTCAGAAACTGCAATCAGCAATGAAAATGGAGCTGAATCTTTACAGTGTAACCAGGTCGACGTGTTGGTTACAGAATGTATTACAGGTGAAAATTCAGAGGGGGCAACTGCTAGAGATCAGATGTCAGTGGAATCAGATCCAAAGAATTGCTTTAAGGAGCATGATATGTCTTTAGTGAATGCCGCCATGGATGTATTAGAAAAGGATGAAACATGTGGAGTGAACATTGACTTGTGTCATGAGGTGAATAAAAAAACTAAAGAAACGAATCACATAGTGCAAATTTTTTCTCGGAAGAAGAAATCTAAATCACGGCGTGGACGTGATTCAAAATCTGTGATCGAAAATGTGGCTGATACTTCATTGCAAAGCTTGCCAATCGATTCTTCTGTTGGAACGGCTTCTTTAGACTGTAAGGGCGTTGGACCTGTCTTGGGGCTTTCAGGTGATACAATTACAAGTTTATCACCAGTTGCAAGTTCCTTTGAGGAGCATGATATATCTCCAGCGAGTACCAGCATGGTAGTATCAGAAAAGGATAAAACGGCTGGAGTGAAAGTTGACTTGAGCCATGAGGTCATTGAGAAATCTGAAACAAATCACGTAGTGAAACTCTCTAGGAAGAAGAAGCGCAAATTACGGAATATGGTGGAGTCATCATCAGCCGCTACAGAAGATAGCATTTTGCTTGATAAAACTGATGACAGTGCACTGCGAGCATCACAATCCCCAATTGCTGGTACTCTGAGTTCTAGAAGGAAGCTTCTAGTCCTAGATGTGAATGGGTTACTAGCAGACATTGTTGCTGGTTTTCCTGATAGATGTAAGCCATTCATAATGTTAGCTGGGAAAGGAGGTAATGGATTTTTCTACAAACCTTTAAACAATTTATTTGAGTTTCTGTGTATCAAGAGTCTGACTTGTTTGCATTTTTTCTATTTTCTCAGTCTTCAAAAGGCCTTTCTGTGATGAGTTTCTGCAGTTCTGCTTTGAAAAGTTCGATGTGGGCATTTGGTCATCAAGAACCAAGTATGTTTGACTATGCTTGATTTATCTGATTCTTGCTTTTGTGGTAGGTTACGCTAGAGTGATAGTTTCTGTTCTCCAGACTTGCATTTGAAGGTTCCGTATATGATATGCTGCTTCTGCATTTGTTGTCTGTTAAGCTTATGTGTCAGTTAATGCGGTTCATTGAAGCTTTGTAACTCTCACTTATGGAATGCATTTAACTAGAACCACGTACCTGATCAATATTTGCGCTGTGTTCAAGCCAACCTAAAGGGGATTCATAGTCACCTTTCTAAATGTACTGTCTGTCTTTGGAGATGGTGTAGAGATTGAGAAAAGTTGTCTTTGGAAATTGTAGCTCTCATTTATTAGAACTTCAAACATCTTTTAATAATGCAAGCTCTTAAGTCTGAAACATCTCCTATAAAATGTGCTCAGTGATAAGTAAAATTATTGGTTGAGGTTTGGAGTTAAAGATTTCACTATTTTTTGGATTTAGAGTACGGCGGAATAAATCAAATGGCTTTCTAAACTGTTGGCGGTGATGTTGGTGTTAGTGTTTGCCTTGAAGTCGACGCTGTCAATATTGTTTGTTGTTAAATCTAGTATTTGCTTCGTATTTATCTATACACCTACTTTGCAGGAAAAATGTTACCAGGGTGGTCGACTGTCTCATGAAGGAAACCAAAGACAAATTGCTCTTCTGTTGGGTGAGGCTTCCTGATTTTTCTTTAAATATCAAGGATACATACCATGTGTTAGTCTTAACTGAAACGCGGTCCGCTTGTCTTTTAAATTAGCTCCTAGATGGTGAAAAGTAATCAGGGTTTAGGACCAGTAAAAAGTACTTGTGTAAGAGATCTGTGATATGTTTTGCTGGTATTAATTTGTATTACTCAGGAAGTTTTATGCAGGACGCTTCCATTTCACACATTATTCAGGAAGTTTACTGGTCATTAAATGGCGGATTTCCCCATGTGTACTTCTCTATGGTCAAGTAGGCATTATACTTTACCAGTAAATTACCACCAATAATCTTATTTGAATAGTGCCAGGCCTTGCATTCACTCAGTTCTAATGAGATGGATTATTAAATACTACTACAACAACAACAACCAAGCCTTGTTCCCAAAATGATTTGGGGTCGGCTAACATGAATCGTCATCTAGTAACCGTCTTGTGTACACCATAAAATTTCAAAAACGTTGTAAACCATTTAGGAATATTGAAACACTTTCAAAAGAAGTTTTATGGACTAATAAATACTCTGTGACTAAAATTAATAGAAACAATTGGGGGTTGCTGTTGGTAGTGATAGACTGAGTGCAAGGTATATGATACTTTGAACCATCTGGAATGTGTAATACTTGCATAAGACGTGCAGCAAAGTACTCTAGCTACCTTCCTAGGACTTTTCTCTGTAGTCTGCCCTCTTTCAGTGTTGTGTGCTCTGTATCAGCTACATATTACTGCGATCTTACATAGTTTCTTGCTCTTTATGAGATACAACTGTGATTCTTTTATTATGCTGCATCTTGAACGCTGTGAATAAGTGGCATTGTAACCAATCTTTGTTGTTCTACTTCTTGGACCTGTATTAAATGCTGACGAAAGAAGAAAACTTTGTGCAGGATCAATCCCAATGTACTAAGACAGGGTTTCAGACTCTCGAGAACAAGGAAAAGCCTCTGGTTCTGAAGGAACTGAACAAGCTATGGGAGAACAAGGAAAAAAACCTTCCTTGGAAGAAGGGGTTCTACAATGAAACAAATACAGTATTGTTGGATGATTCACCATACAAGGCTTTGTGCAATCCTGTAAGTAGCAAATTTGATATATGTAGACAGCATTCATATTTTTGCGCATCAGTCATCCATTATAATAAATATTCAATCTTTTGCTGATTTTTCATATCTCTGATCCAGCCCTATACAGCCGTGTTTCCTTTTCCATACTCATACAGGCATCAACATAGAGATAAATCTTTAGGTGAGATGCTCCCAGCTGTACCTTTTCTTTTCTTAATTTCTTTTAGTGTCCACTGTGTACAAATCGTGTCGTTCTTTGGGTCCTAAGATCCATTCTGTGTGTTATGCCTAGCCTGCTCTTCTTTCTCAATCCCTTATCATTTGTTCTGTATGTTTTAGACTCATGGTAGTCTCTTGCTTTGAGTATGCTATAAAAACTATTTATTGGAGCTCTATGTCAATCCGTTTACACGTGTTGCGGCTCATGACAGGACCAGAAGGTGATCTTTGTATATATCTTACAAGACTGGCAGAAGCTGAGAATGTTCAAAAGTTCATCCAGGAAAATCCTTTTGGTCAAAGAGCCATCACAAAAGCTAATCCGTCGTGGGGCTTCTACTCGAAAGTTGTTGGAAGATACACAAGCCAACCCGAAGCAGCGATTGCTAGTAGCAAAGCTGGTTTCTCAAAGAATCACCAGGTAGGTAAATTATCTGACACAAAGCTTACTGTTGCTGGATGCTCAGCTCAGCCTTCCACAAGCCAACCAGAAGCAGCAATTGCTATTAGCGACCCTGGTTCCTCAAAGAATAATCATGTAGGTAAATTATCTGACTCAAAGCTTACTGCTGCTGAATGCTCAACTCAGCCTTCCCCAATCCAACCAGAAGCAACGATTGCTAGTAGTGACCCTGATTCCTCAAAGGACCACCAGGTAGGTAAATTATCGGACACAAAGCTTACTGTCGCTGAATGCTCAGCTCAGCCTTCCAGTTGATATTGCCCAGTTCTGGCCATTGAGAAAAATTCAATGGGCTTACTGAGCCTTTGCTCATCATTGTTCCTTTCGGTGCCTTGACTCATGAACCCATTTATTTAACAAGGGCCTCTCTGAACTGATCAGTTTCTGTTCATACAGGGTTGGCCTTGTGTTTGTACTTGATCATCGACTCATGTCGATTTTTTTGACCTCCTCACAAAACCTGTACAACTAGAATAGAAACATAGATAGATTTATAGATTATTCTTTAACCTCAACTCGATAAAGTTCTGTAAACTAGGAGGTCTAGTGCTGCAGTACCTCCTATTAAAGAGGATTCATGCTGTGCTTCCAAGTAAACTAGTTTGTTAGTTGTATTTTTGCAGATCCGAAGTTGTGTACGAAACACTGAGTCAGTCTGTAATTCTCTTTGAAACGGTCACTGTAACATTAATTTCTTGTTCTTATAATGAGATGCTTGCTTTCAGATCACATGGGCGAAACTGCACGACCGAAAAAAGGTTCATGATTGAGCCATTTTAATCTTTATTATTAGTGTTGATGATTGTTAAATCATTACCATAATTCGACATGATTACAATAATAATTGTGTCATTATCATATCATATAGCACTTAATTATCGGTCCCAAATCATGTTCTATAAGGAAGATCCTCAGGATTAGCAAATCTTGCTGGATTTTTGGCATGTTTACTGATTTATGATCACCCCTCCCCTCTGACAATATAGGCGTTATTCTGATGCCTTTTCTTTGGAAAGGGTGCGAGAATTGGCTAACAATCAAGGTGTGAGAATAGTCGGCTCTTGTGAAAATGACGACGCTCAGGTCAGTAATGGAGCGATGTTTGACATGTATAGATGACATTATTATTTGGGTCTGAGAACTGGGATGTCGGCCAGTAGTGTCATTATCACGCTGTTATAAAATGTGGGTAGTTAGCCTAGCCAACTCAGTTATGGTGGACCGTATCTTTGGACCCAACCACCCCGCCCTCGTATCATCATTGATGCAAATCATGAGTTTGCATAAATCGACTTTTCTTTCATCACTTGACGATGACTTAAAGTTCAAATGTCACACTTTTCCGCGATTACTCGTTTTCTTTATTAAAGATCGGATGATGATTAGTAAGTTTTAACCTTTAATGTGATTAATACTATAGTCTCTAGTGCCTTACTGCCTTTAAACCTCGTCTCGTCCCGGAGAATGTTCTAAGTCAAAGGTGCACGTTTTCGTTTCCAATAAAGATACGAGGATTAGAACCTAGATTTTTTTCTTCTATGGAACAAGGTGGTGTATTGTTTTATATTACGGCAAATTCCCGTGGTGCCCCCGAAGTATGTCAAAATGCTCGCCGTGCCCCTATGTTTGAAACTTGTACCTTGCGGTGCCCCCGAACTTTGCACCTATACGCACGTGGTGCCCTTGTCACCTCTTATTTTCTAACACCGTTAACTTTTAGATGTTAAATGGTGATTTGGCATAGGATTAATTAAAACATTTGAAATTAGTTAACTAATAAATAAAATAAAAACATTTTAAAAAAAAAAATTAAAAAAACCCAAAAAAATTTTCTCTCACCTCAGCCTACCCCCACCCACCCTACCGCCCCCACAACCACCTCCGCCCCTCCGACCACCTCCCCTCCCTCAGAAACCACTACCAATGGGCCGCATAAGGCGGCGCGAGCCCATTAAGGTGGGTCATCGGGGCTGACAACAAGCGGAAAACTGCGAAACATGGGTTTTGGGAAACAGATTTGGGCTAGAAAACACCAATTTTCGCCGTCTTCAGCTTGTTGTCAGCCCCGATGACCCACCTTACTGGGCTTGCACCACCTTATGCGGGCCAGTGGTGGTGTTTTAGGGGGGAGGGGAGGTGGTCGGAGGGGCGGTGGTGGTTGTGGGGGTGGTAGGGAGGGTGCGGCGGTGGGGGTAGGCTGAGGTGAGAAAATTTTTTGGGGTTTTTTTAATTTTTTTGTTTTAGATGTTTTTATTTTATTTATTAGTTAATTAATTGCAAATGTTTTAATTAAAATTTACTAATCCTATTTCAAATCACCATTTAACATCCAAAAGTTAACGGTGTTAGAAAATAAGAGGTGACAAGGGCACCACGTGCCTATAGGTGCAAAGTTCGGGGGCACCGCAAGGTACAAGTTTCAAACATAGGGGCACCGCGAGCATTTTGACATGTTAGGGGGCACCACGGGAATTTGCCGTTTATATTGCATGTCTCTGTGCTATTAGAACACGATCATCGTAATTTCTCTAAAATGACCTTTTGCGATTAGTCGTGTAACTTTATGTTGTTTATTTTATCTTGGCTAATATCGAAGTATACGACGAGATTATGCAAGGGTGTAAATTGAATTAAGTTGAATACTCTGAATTCAATCAGATTTAGGCCCTGTTTGATAGGACTTATTTGCAGTAGTTTTCAGATCAGTTCAGAATCATTCAGATCAGATCAGATCAGAGTCATTCAAATCAGATCAGATCAGATTAGAAATGTTCAAATTTCTATCAATGTATTTGGTCCATAACTGATACTAATTCGTTGAAATTCAATCAAAATTTCAACACATTCAGATTAGTTCAGAGTCATTCAGATCAAGATCAGATCAAATCAAATCAGAATCATTCAATTCAGATTAGATCAGATCAGTTCAGAAAAATGCAGTCCTATCAAACAGGGCCTTAGAATGAATAGGCGGTACTAGGATAATTGACTTGGATTAACAAAAGTTTGTAGTTAGTGAACTTTTTCCAAAGCAAAGCTTTACTTTTGGCGCTCCGCCAATGTCGTGGTTGTCAAAGTCAATAATAAGGACGCAGAAGAAACTTATAACATGTGATGTATTGCTCACTTTGCGGAGGGAACAGACAACTCTTCTTCTGAATGTTTTTTGTTCTTCTTAAGGAAGTGTATAAGATACTCGTATGAGTTTTCTTTCAAGAAACATGCAAGAAACTTACACACTTTCAACACTTAAGATGCATACTTGCGATTGCGAGTGTTTGATTAATTAAGTTGGTACATGAATATGATTGGTTTGGCTAAGTAGTAACTAGTTCAATTCAATGTCATCATGAGTTCGAAGTACGAAAATCTGTATGTTTTTATTCGATTCAAATCCAAATCAGATTAATTAGTGAAAAAAAAAGGTTAACGACTTCACTATCTCACAACGGCCACAAGTAAGGCTGAGGGATGCCAACACAATACCATCCACATCATGTTACATAATTGACATGAAAGGCTTCTTAAACACTCTCAAGCACTCAAGTGAAGATTATTCATAATGAATTTCCCTCCTATTGAAGTGAACATGACAACTTAACTTCTATGTATGTATGTCAAAATTATCATAAGTTACTATCTATGCTTGTAGATGTAAACAACTAAACAAGATATATGTTTGTATGCATGAGAAATCCTTGAAGTTCATCTTGATGTCATACAAACGAATAGATTTTGGAGACGCTACTAAAGCCATACAATGGTAGGAATAGATTTAAACTTAAAAATTTGAAATCTCTTGCTCATCAACCAATAATCCGATAATTACTTAGATGGTTTAAAGTCGGACTATTATGACATGATTTACTTAACTTGTTACTCAAAGATTTCATGATCATAAAGTTCAAGAATCATGGGCTTTTTAAACCTATAAAAACCATCATAGAAAGCAAAATCTCCTTTTTGATAGATCTGAAAAAGACTTTAAGCAAGGTAATAATTAACATTAATCTTTCTAGTTTGATGGTCACTCAATCTTTTGTTACTACTTTTAAAAAGCAAAACTTACAGTTTACTATCGTCTCTTTCTGGTTTTCTTCACCCACCCACCCAACATGCAAGACCCACCCAATTATTTCCTTAATTTGGATATACTTGAAAGTTTGTTTCCATAGCTTTGAATAATTAAATATATTGAAAATTGATGTGTGTCCATGAAATAATAACATTGGTATATGGTAGGGTAAGATAGAAATGCAAATGAGCAACTATTAAAGGTACGTAGACCATCATCATGTGACAATCAAAGTGAGTCGATAAGTAGCGTCGGACTTTTGTGATAAGGATTTATTAGCCACATCCCACATGCTCTATCTATTCATGTCTTTTTCATTTGCGTGTTGATGAGACTTTTTGCTAAAAATTTAATTTGTAGCTCTGGCTCATTATGTGGATATTACAACAGTTCTTGACTTGTTTCACCATGATTCGGTACGTTTAGAAGAACCATCTTATGTGAATATATATATCAATAATAGCAAAAATTACTCTATTCTGTTTTGTCTGGGTATATGAAAAAAAATTAAACCAGAACGTTAAAAATCAGAGTGTAGAGTAAAGTAGCAAACAAGCAACAATAAAATAGCAAAATATTAAGTAGGAATGTTTGTGACTTCGCAAAATTGCAATAAGATATCCCAACTTCATCGTCTTTATTTTAGATGAAGTTAAACGACAAGTGCTTGAAACAAGGACAACAAGGCCGTACTCTTCTCTACGGTTGTAGATCAACTGTCCGAGTTAAAATTGTATACTTGAGCTCAAACGTGGATAACCACGAAAATACATATATCCGAGCTCAGCTCGTGTAGCTATTGAGCCAAACACTCTAGACATTACTATGATGTTACTCTAGCTTTCGAGCAGGTCTAATCGGGTCAATTTGGGTATCTCATTTACGGAGTATTATCTAGGATGTTCGGTTTAGGGTAAACTAGGCTTATATTAAATGGAGCTTAATTCGAGTCATTTGTGACATACCACTTAGGATATACTCCGTATATTGCGCCTGAGGTAATTTAACTTTTTACCTATTTGGCTATTTTGGACACGTATACACTGCAGTATAGTGTTTGAGTGAATTAAGTACCAAAACAGCATAACCAAATTTCATTTTTGTCAGTTCGGCTCGGGTTAGTTCAAATGAAATTTTTTCGGGTTTTTCCAATTTATGTCAATCACTCGGTTATTCTAGACCTATAATTGTGCCGGGGCACAACATTATGGGAGAGAGAAGAAAGAAATGCGGGATTCTAGCCGACCATTTCCCCACCTTTCTCCCCTAAATGATGTACCCGAGTACAGTGGTGGAACTAGCAAAACCGTCAATCACTTGGTCAATTCGAATTCTCAATTATGTTCATGGAATAATGTTCGAGTATATATCAATTCATTCAAATCAGACATTTAAATGCGAGTCATCTTTACCATCTGTAATAAGATTAATTAGAAAGGCCCTAAAGTTCTAAACCACTCATCTCCCATTCATGATCCACACCTTCCTCCTTGCTTCTCATCCTTCTAAAATAAAAAAAAATTAATTGAGAAAACTGACAACTTTCACATGCCCATGCAGGTAGCTCTCCCTCCCCATGACCCTACCCAAAAATAATCAACCCACATGGAAGTGTATGTGACAATCTACAATTTTCCATTTCTTTCCTGTCTCTCATCAAACTTAACTCTCTCCACAGATTCTTCTTCTTCAGATAAAACCATACACAAGATCTCTCTCTAATTACCCATGTCTTAATAAATCTTTAATTTTAATTAAAATGGTGTTTTTGTGTTAAATAAATAAATGTTTTTTTTTTTTAAAATTCAGAAAAAAACCAATCAACCTGCTCTGAGCCTGACCACATGGGGGGTAGTAGGGTAGCATTCCATAATTCTCATTCTTTCATAAATCTTCTACTATACTACTCGGTTTTTTTTATGATCCACCTCTTCTTCTCTTTCCCTCATTTTTCTGCCATTTTACTGTAATATTATTAATTTGGGGTGCTCTGAACCCACCAAACCAAACCAAACAAAAGCCAAACATTTCTTCCTGGATCTCCAAATATTCTATTCTCCCCTTACATAATAACTTCTACTATACTACTATTTTTTATTTTATTTGCATTGATGATTTGATATGTTCTTATTTATTGGTTCTTGTTCCAAAGGTTATGGCTTTGTTTTCATGAATCACATGTTACAATTTTCTGGCCATTTTTCCAGAAAATAACACTGACCCATTTGATTAAATTGATTAATCTCATCTGGGTATTTCTTAGTTTTTGTAATTAGTGATGAAATTTGTAGGATTCTGGTGATTTTTCTGGGTAATTGGCTCATTTCTACATTTGGTAACTATTTTTTCAACAGATTGGGGAGCTGTTTTCAGTGATGTTTCTATTTTGGGGAGTGTGAATTTGGAAGAAATATCTGAATTTAGAAAGTGATTTTGATTCTCTGTCAAGTGGGGTGGGTGGGTGGTCTGAGTAGTGAAGAGAGGGGTGTTTTTTGATATAAAGAGTTAAACTTTGGTGGTTGGAGGTTGAATTTTTGTGATGTGTACAAACCCTAGAAAAGAAAAAAAAAAGATAGTTAATTATAAGATTAATTGTCACAGAAGTTATTATTATTAGTGCAATTATTTGCATTGTGGGTGAAGATTGTCCTCATTTTTCTGAAATGCTGTCATTTCTCAACTCCCTGGATTCTCAGATTTGAGGAGGTGGGGTTTGGATTTTACTGTTTGGAGGAAATTTAGAGAATAAACTTCAAATTTACATTTAAGGGGGGTAAATTCTTTTAGGTAATTAGACTAATTAGGCTGTTGTTGGTGTAAAGTTTTACTGAGTTTGGAGGAAATTTGGGAGAAGAAACTTCAAACACACAATTTAAGGTGGTGATTTCTTTGGGGTTTTTGAGGTTAAAATTGCTGTTGTTGGGGGGTGAATTTAGTTGATTTGGAGTGAGAGTTGTGTTGATCATATTTGATATGGCTGCGAAATTGTTGCACTCATTAGCTGATGATAATCCAGATTTGCAGAAGCAAATTGGGTGTATGACTGGTATTTTCCAAATATTTGACCGTCAGCAGTTAATTACTGGAAGGCGCCCTAATCAAAGGAGCCTCCTTCCTCCTCCTTCCCAAGGTAGTCAATTTTACCTCTTTTTGATATTTTTGTGAAATTTTTGCAAGTTGATTGAGTTATTACATTGAATTGTTTCGGGTCTAAGGGTTTGATATTGCTGGTTTACTGTGATTTCGTGGAACTGTGATATTTAATCATTGTTGTGTTGGGGTTGTGAGTTCATTGACCTAGTCACTTGGCCACTATGGAAAGTTCCTTGATACCTTTGTTTGGAATGTTTAGATTGTTATTGTTGTGTGATAATGTATTGCATTGCTGTCGACTAATTTTTCGATATTCTGGCTCGATTTTGGTCAGATGTTTTGCCTCTTCTAGTGCTATGCTTAGTTATTACCCTTATTAAAGCTTCCTTTGTTGCTCTTCCATACTAGAGGATGGGCGATGATTTTCCTGTTCACTGAGAAGCCACTCCGTTCTCATAGAAGCTCTGATTCGTGTTTCTGATGGTCATTCATCGATTTTATAGGTAACTCCAAGTTCAGCAATGGGAACCTTGACCCTGATTCTACTAATTTGTACAACCGTGAAACAGGGGTAAGCGATCTTAACTTGGGAACTAATAATTGCTTACTTAGGTCCATCTAATCAGAATTATCCTCAAGCTAGTTGGTCAGGTGTCGTTAATGGTAGTACTGCAGCGGTCACCTTTCTTATATGTTGAGTGTCAGTAGTGCATTTCTATCGTATGCTCATCATTGCTGAAATTAACCAAGAATGGTCCTTGAATTTAGATTGATTGTGAAAATGGATATGTCTCACTTCAACGGTGAAATTGACAGTTCCATAGCCCTGTTGTGTGATGAATCGTTGACCTTTCAGCTTGTCTAGATTCTCATTCATTTGTTGATTGTTCTGTGCCAGTCCTGATTGAGGATATTAAACATTCTAATTGCAGGAAAGGAATTCAAACAAACAGTTGAATGAGAGACGTACTTCAACAGAATCCTCAAGAGCCTCTTTCTCCTCTTCTTCGCGTTCATCATCATTTTCCTCCCTGGATGGTGGAAAAACGGGTCAACCAGAGCCCTCATCCATGGATAGAATTACTTTCCTCGAAACTCCTTCAAGGGACCCTGTCATAAGCCAGACAAGTGCCAGCCCCAAAATGGGAAGGCTTTCAGTTGATCTTCGAGATG